>JBBPKB010000924.1:0-10261 GCA_038089035.1 Boletellus dicymbophilus
CCCTCTCGTTGGCGAAGCCTGTAAAGCTTATTGAGCCTCCCCAGAACTTCAAGATGACCTTTACCCTTGACCTGACACAGGGAGAGCTCAGTCGACAAGACTAACTTTGGTCCGTTCTTTGTCACATGAACGAGCGCCTTCTTCGTTGGGCGCTCGCATATTCTGCTACTGGGCTGCATTGGAGGTCATTTATTCGTTGTTTATTTTACAACAGTCTACTGTTTCATTTGCATACAGGTACACGTGTCCCAATATTGCCACTAAACCTCCATCTTCCCCTATCTACACCTGTTTCGTGCCCCTTTACCAACCGACAGTACCCTACCAGTCAATAGATTACGATTTTCGGTACGAAGGATTTGCGATTAGGCGTGCTACCGAGGGCCGTGCGCACCAACGGCGCAATGAGGTGGCTGTTCGGCGGGACAGATCCATTAGTGGTGTTGACACTACATTAACCCTCATGCCGAAGTGCCACGCCAGTCCGACTGGAGGGTGACCACAAACTAGCTGTGCGTCGCGTCAATCCATAAATACTGATGACTTGCAGGTTTCTTATTGTGCTCACCAACACTGCCAGTGTGCGACAACTCGACGTGCATGTTTACCTTTGTGATTTTTGGCGATGTCGGTACGAAGTAACCGTGACCCTAGTCAATCCCATCGATTGAAAGATGGACTCGGTTCATTACACCCAACCGAAAACGAGGCGAAGGCGTGCCTCAAACCTAACTTAACTCAAACGCGTCGCGCTCGAATTATATTATACGGGAAACACTCGTCAATCACTTGATCTGGCGTTTTTCCGGGACATGTAGCAATTTTTACCGGAATTTTTTCCAGCCCAGATAATTCTAGAACCGACGTTATTCTTATTATATTTACGCTTTGTTCCGGTGGCGATAAGCTCTGAGGATCGTGCAAGCGACGTCTTATTTCTACGTCCCCTTGATCGGCAGGTCTTTTCGCAGGGAGCATCGATGCGTGCGAGCTGTGGGCAAGTATGCGGGAAGGGGGCGCAGGGTCGCAGGCTCAGCGCACGCTTTCGCAAATAGGCGGGCGCATCCTCCGGTGGCAGCGGGGGAGAACGGTGGGCAAGTTGGTGGTGCATGGGGAAGAAACACGCCAGCGGCTGCCAGGGCCAGTGGAGCGAACATGGAACAGTCCGCGGAGGACGAGATTGGGGACTATTTCCCAATATGGGGTGGATTGGGACGAAAAGGAGGCGAGTTTGGGCCCATCGCCATCAGCCAGCAGCTTACACGACGCTCCAAAGCTGCACCAAGTCTTTGATCAACGCCGTCCTTCGTCCTCTCTGCGCTCTCCCCAGGCCATTCTCGCGCCTTCATTTTCACGACCCTGCACGATTTTGCACGACACTTTCTTCCTTTCTTTTCTCCTCTCCCCCTTTGGCCCCTCCGAGGTCCGCCCCGTCCGTCTGATCCCTTATTGACGCTAATCCCCGCCAACAGCTCCCCCTCCCCTCCCGCGCGCCACCTGCATATCCTTTTCTTTCCCCAAATACAGATCCCTTTCTCTTCACAAGCCATGGACAGCTGGCGAGTAGCCGTCTTGGGTGATGGTGGTGTCGGCAAGACCGCTTTGGCCGTCCAAGTATGTCGCGACCATATATCACATCTCCCCCGCTGATCGTTCCCATTTGAGTTCACCTTGAACTGCTTCGTTGGTGAGTGAGCCCACCCCTTCCCCTCTCTATTGCATCGGCTCATTTGTCGTCTGCCAGAGGTATAGCTCATCTTCTCCCGTTTGTCATTCGAGTTCACGTTTCGTCCCTTAGACCTATGACCCAACGATAGAGGATGCTTATAGGAAACAGCTCATTGTTGACAATAAGATGTGCTTCGTGGAGGTCATTGACACTGCTGGGCAAGGTATGTTCCTCCTTTGATCGTCGAAAAATTCCATTCTCAGCCCTTCCTCAGAGGAGTATGCCACCCTTAGAGATCAATGGGTACGGTCAGTGTCCTACATTATCCTTCCCGACAACTGCTGAGCCCGAGTAGCGAGGGTCAAGGGTTCATACTTGTATATTCGATTGCTTCGCGCTCGACATTTGAACGACTCGAGGTCTTCCGACAGTCGATGCTCAAAGTAAAGCGTCAAAAGCCTATTTTCATGTTGGTCGGCAACAAGTGCGACAAGACTTACGAGCGCGAGGTATCTCGTGAGGAGGGCATCGCACTTGCGCGAACGTTTGGATGCGAATTTATGGAGACATCCGCCAGGACCGCGTATAATGTGGAACTACTATTTACGAATCTCGTTCGTGCGCTACGACAGACGAAACGACTGGAGGCCGGCGGAACGAACGGCAAGCAGGGCGAAAAGCCCAAGGACAAGAAGACGAAATGTGTAGTGATGTGATGACGGATATTCTCCAGGGCATTCAGTGTTTAGATTTTTGGCAGTTCCCTTTTACCTCTCTGATGATACCTCCATCGCCTTTTGCTCTTCATGACTCCACTCACTTCTGGGCATGCATCCCATTCTTTCTTTCTCCTTTCTTCCTCTCCTTTTTCTTTTTTTCTCTCGATCTTTGCTTTTTTTTTCGATCTTCCAGACTGCTATCCTTCTTCTAACCACATCACATCATTTCGTCGTCTCACGCTGTGTCATACGTGATTTAGGTCTACGATGTATTTTGCAATGCATGGAAACACCCGCCTACACATTCAACTCGTCATTTTAGTGGCGTGGTTCATCAACTGCGGAGGTGCATCGCGGCGCTGGCCACGTCGCAGATTGGTCGAACTTTTGACGAGCGCCCTACTATATAACCAGCGGCAATTTCATGCATACCCATGTTTGACTCGGACAATTTCGATTTCTATTCACCTCAAAAACCGGACTTTCGAGTCAGGTCTGTACCTGACCAGGAAGAATTCAGAGTGCACAAGAGTGCGCTCCAGACATCCGAAGTCTTTCGTTCGCTTCTTGGATTCGCTTCCTGACGTGCAAAACAGACTGAAGATGTGATGGTATTACAGGGAACATGTTTATATGTTGTGACGAGGACACCAGAACGCGAGACGATGAAGTATTGGAGTTGGATGAGCCTGTCGCGACACTGCGTCTGTTACTCAGACTGCTGCACTACCCCCCATCCCCGCCTTCCCTTTCCCCGTCTGCTCGTCAGACACGTCGGATGGGGAAGCCAGTCTCCATATACCAAGGAACCTTCATCCCGTTTCCACTCCTCCCAGACATGCTCCGATTGGCCGATAAATACGACCTTTCCGAACCTCTCCGACACTCCCTTCATTCTCATCTATTTGCCAGCGCTTCCATTTACCCTCTCGAGGTCTACGCGTTCGCCGTGAAGAACTCGCTCAATGACGTCGCAGCCGAGGCGAGCGCATTCCTCTTGCACCCACCGCTTTCCGCCTACTCCAAGGATCAAATCGCGCTATTCCCTTCGGTTCCCGCATACCACGATCTCGTTCGACTGCACGCACACAGAATGGAACAACTGAAAACGATCCTTTTACGGGAAGACATCTTTCCTTTTGATTACGGTGCATGTGCCGCCCACCGGGAAAATACTATGCGGGCGTGGAATGATGCTCGGATGTCGCTCGCCACCCAGCTCGAAGCAGGTAGGAACTGTTTCCGTCGACGGTGATCGGATTGCTTATAGCGCAGTCAGCTACAGACCTAGCGGCCGAAATGAGCGCGCTACTGAATCAGTTTGACGATTGCAAAACGTGTCATAGGGCGTGTTCAGCAGCGATTGACATGCTCAGGGTAAAGCGCTTGCCACCGCAGACGTAACAACAAGTCTTGCTCACGAGCCGTTTTCAAGTATAAGTGTAATCGAATTCCAAGAACGATAGACTATCTCCCGCCGCAAAACGAGGGGTAAACTAAGGAACGGATGGATTCCTGCTGGAAACGAAACCTTTAGTTCTTTTTTTTTTTGTAAATTTCTTAAGGGGGAGAAGTAGACACCTGGCAAATGCTACCTATTACGCCAGAGAAGCGTTCTAAGGTCTTCCCAAACTTCCGAGTCGCGGTATAAGTAGGTCATGGAATTGAACATGCCAGGTTGGATGCTTTCGCCCCGATTCTTGAACAACCACATCACAGCGCCCCACGCCAATGCCGCAAATGCGGAGAAGTATCGAGGATCTGGTGGGACAGGACGAGCGACGATGGATCCGTCCGAAACGGACCCCTTTGAATAAGGCGTTCCCGCGCGGGGTAAAAACGATGCAATCACCCTCGAAACCACGTAGAGCACGATCTTAAAAAACAGAAGTAAGCATAACAACTTCATAGCACAGAAATTCGCGAGGGGCGTGCCTGCTCGTTCACGGCGGTCCTGTCGCCGAACACAACATATCCTCCAATCAACCCAGCAACGAACGTATCTGCGCTGCGTTCCTTCCCGCCGTGCACTTTCTTCTGGAGCAGCATTAGAATCTTGTACAACGAGACAAATTTTGCTAGATTGAAGGCATGCTGCCTGGTTGCTTGGTAGATAACACGACACCGTGCCTTCCAGCTAAACTTGTATTTAGTAGATGGTTGGGAGGAACTGTGCGAAGGACATACTCGCCACGTCCAAAAAGTATTGCCATGATAAGGGCATGGGGGAATCTGACTTTGATGCCATAGATAAATCCATTCCTTGCACCCTTGATGATTGCAAGGTAATCATGAAAAGAAGGGTCAAGCAGCAAAGTGTCGAGGTCTGGCATGGCAAGTTATATGAGAGCAAAACAACTTCGCCCTTTTAAGTTCGGAGACAAGTGAACCGGTCATTAATCACATGGAACAATAACAAATGGTAATATAATTGCTATAACTGTCGAAACAGTCTGTATTCTGCTGTTTTCCAAGTCCTAAACTAGTTCGAAAACATCATTGACATGCAGTTTGGCACATGAAACAAGGGTAATTATAGCTCAAAGTAGTTGTCTTTGAAGCCGAACTGAGAGAGTGGTACCCATTCAAGCTGAAATACAATCAATGCAAGATCACAAAAATCAAATAACTTGGGATATACTTACTCCATCCTTATCAAATGGTATAGCATCCTCAGAAGTGGCTTTGATTACTACAAATCTCCTATATTTCTCCATCAATGCTGGCTGAATTTGGGCATTCAAAAGATCTTCAGTGATCTCATTGTTTGTGAATGTGCTTAGCTGTTCAGCTGTCATGCCCAAGGTGACATGTTGGCTTTTAAGGGCTCTAATATAAACCTCCAGCAGTTCACGACCACTGGCAGTAGGGTTATTGAAGACCTGGGAAAGCCAAGCTGCTTTGTCAGAATAACTATTTTTGGGCATTTGCACCACAGAGATCAATCCAAGATCAATCAAGTCCAAGATAGGGTCCAAGTATGGTGCACTGTACAATTTTTAAATAAATGTGCCTAATTGAGTAATCCATGCTTACCTAGGGGAATTCTGGTCTCCATCAGTGCATAATAGGTAGCTCACAGCCAGAACTTCAGGGATGAAGTAACAGTCCCAGAGTGGATGTTCTATGATCTGAGAGATGAGTTGACAGCAACCAATTAAATCTTCCACAAGTGCAGAAGAGGTGAAAGTTACAATGCCCCCTAACCAATGTTTTATATGCCAAACAGTGGAATAGTTTTAAGCTAATATCCCATACCTAATGGATATATCTCCTGAACTTTCCATCTTTCACAAACCAAATCAGCAGAGTAACCATATGTCCAAAACTGGATTTCAGGAGAGTTTGATCGCTTTGCAACTAGGGATGGCATAGTATGCAGCACATCCAGATACCTATTGGATATAAAAATAACCCGTACATCCTCTTCAAGCTTGGCTGATGTAGCTTTGGTTGATTTAAGAATACTTTGAAGAGTGGTAGTATCCAGCCCAAGTGATGACTGGTCAATTGTGGGCCAGATACAATATGGTCTGCTTGAAGGAGAGGTGTTGAAAAAGTCAAGTAGAGTTCTTGGAAAACACAATAAGGACATTGTTTGATGCAATATAGCCTCCTGGGGAAAGTTTTGATCATCCTGTGGCTTGAGTGAAGCATGTTGAATGGATCTGCATCCAATAGCTTCAGTAGATGCTAAGGATGAAACTAAGAATGGCAAGAGCACAACAAGTAGAGTATTTCCAGATTGTAGATGTTCTGGTACTTGTAGAACCTTGGTCAACCCTTGTTGCACTCTAGGAAAGACAATCAGGACTGCCACCTCAGCACCATCAAGGAGCAAAGGAATTGCTGCAGCCTATGAAATAAAACCAATAAAATAAATGATATGTGATGGTTGAAAAAATGACCAACCAGTCCCTCACTTGTCAAATAGTGCTCTAAACCACCAATGACCACCTCATCACTAGGTTTATCTGGCTCAAGCCTACCAAAATACTGAGACTTTCCACATGCTCGAAGAAGGGGTGATAGATCCATAATTGGATATAGCTTTGAAATCTGTAGTGAGTCCAAGGAAGACAACAAGAGGTTGATATGGGAGCTATTGCTTATACCACTGGGATCTACAATGGTAACAGTGCAAAGAAGCTCTGTATTGCTCCCAGAAGTGCTAATGAACAGATCACCAGACCATCTCCATTTCTTGGGTATTCTGAAAACAACATTAGCATCAGAGTGTCACTTATTGAATCAATCCAACATACTTAAGTATATTCCGAGGAAGCTCAGTGGTTGGTTGTTCAAGCTCACCAACTGATACATCCATCTCCCTTTACCAAAACATTTAATTTCATGGAAATGGATTTCATGAAATCATAATATTACTCACAAAGGGGCACTTAGCCTGTTGGATGTATTGGAAGCATTTAGTCAGATAGAATGGTGAGAAATAAAAAAACATACATGGGAAGATTAACTGTTTTCAAAAACTCTTCTGCATGAATTTCAACCTGGGACTTGGGTGGTATGTGGACAGTAGGGGCCTCAGGGCTGTTGTAGAATTAGGAGTCAGATACACTTTACATTATGCAAACCCACATACATTCCATCCAGTGGTTCAGGCTCATCCAAGATAGAACCAAAGTGATCAGGCATCATAGGCTGATCAATATCCATTGGCTGGGGAGATGCAATTGCTTCATTGATAATATCTGTGGGTTGAGCAACAGGTGATGTAGGTGTCACAACCGATGTGCTTGGTATTGCAGTATCTTTCATCTGGGTGCTAGAGGAAACAGGTGGTGGTGGTTTGTTCTTCTTGAATGAGAGCGGAGGAAGCGACTTCTTCGGTGCGAGTGGAAGCGGCTTGGGACCAGTAGGGGGTGGCAGAATTCCAGCAGCCACACGTTGTTTGGTGGAGAGTGAGCTTCCAGCCTCCACGCTCGCAGAAGGGAGACTTATAGACTTCACTAGAGGATTGACCCTTTGGTCTTGATGAGTTCGTACGACAGGAACCTTGGGTGGGGGGATAGCCAATGAACCACCCGTTGCCGGTGGCACTTCTTGTCGTTTGGCCAGAACCGGCGCCTATTTAGTGTAAGTACGGTGAGAGGACTTCAAAAATAATAAATACTTTAGGGATTTCCTTTGAAGGTAGAGTGATGGCTTTCGGGAGAGCCTTCGTCTGTTCGCGTAAATGGCCATCGGATTCGGACTCAGACTATAATGTTATTAGCCAAGAGCATGAAAAATGGTTTAAGAGACACGCACATCCGTGTCAATGACGCGAGCCTTTTTGGTGAACTTCATCTTAAGGGGCGTCCTTCCTGAAGACTCTTCATCTAAACTATCATAGTCATCCGCGGAACTTTGTGAAATGTTCGAATTCGACTTCCTTTTCTCCTAAGGATTCACTTAACTAACGGATCTCTCGTCGATGGTTTCCGAAGCTATCTCACCATTTTAGTTGCCGTGTCTGAGCCTTCCTTCGAGGGCCCGCCAAACGTCTCCAAGAAAAATCGCTTCTCTTGGACTGTAAAAGGCTAAGAGTTCGCTGAAAACGGTGCAATGAAGCACACACCAATCCAGCTTCGTTTGGCCGCTACCTCATAACCAGGGTGATAGTCATTATTGTCCATGCCGATATGTCTCCAGAAGCTTTTCAACAACCTGTCGCATTGCTCCACATTCTCTGAAGGCTCCCAGCTGCGAACGCTAATTACTGCGGATATTGCATGCGCTATGCGTTGTGGGACGCATACCTATCATCTTCCGAATCATAGTCAGCCCACTAGGAAACATGGTTGAGCGAGCAGTCCAACAATGGCACGATGAAGACCACCTTCACCAAATATTCCTATGAGAAGCATCAGCATCGAAGAATATCTTGGAGCGGGGTAGCACTCACCCATTCACCGTCATCAGTGACGCGTGCTTTCGTGATGACCTCTGGAAAGTCCTCCTCTGCAACGGGGCTGACCATAAATTTAAAAAAAGTCTCACCGACGTGGAACACCTCTTCTTTGGCCTTTTTCTTTTTCGGCATTTTCACGAGCGATTATCAAGTGGACGCGGTACAGCTCAACGAGCTCGAAGTTGGAAAGAATAGAGATTGGACACCACGTGATCGTCTGGCACACGCGTTACTTTGTGCTCATACTGAGTGCTCCTGTATACAATGACATCTAGAGCAAAGTCTAAGCAAGAAGAGGCGCTCCAGTTTCTCGACGACCTCGATAACCTCCAACCATCCACGGCGCCCTCCAACTACCGTCAGACTACGCCGTCGCATGTACATGCAAGCAATGCCGAGGGAGATCCTGCCGAGGTCCTCGCATTCATCGATGAAATCACCCAGAAGAGCTCGGAACCTACCCGTTCGACGGCACCCCCGATAGATCGCCCCATCTCGCGTGCTGGAACGCCCTCCCTCCGCAAGGGCACTGAGCGCGTCAGGGTCGGCGTGCACTCGTCGTCTTCCACGTCTTCGTTGCCTGGGAAGCTGGAAGCGACCGCCAGGCCGGTCTCCACTACCAAATATGAGGTGGAGGCAGCTACGTCAGGCGGTTCATCGGGCGGATGGGGTTGGTCGAACGTATGGAGTAGCGCCTCCGCTGCGTATCAGCAAGCCAGGACCGTCGTCGACGAGCAAGTGAAGAGCTTGCCCAAGAGCGAACAGGTCAGCAAATGGGGTGAGGGCGTCCTTGAGTATGCAAAGACAACCCAACTTGATAAGCTAGGTATGCAAAGCCAATGCAAATGTTTTTTTTGTAACAATTACCAGGCCAGGACTTCAAGAGAGTTGGATTATCTACACTCTCCGATATACTGAATGTCGTTGCTCCCCCGATCTCAGAGCACGAGGTTATTCATGTGTGGCTTAGCCATGACATGCAGGGGTATGAGGGGATTGAGACCCTCGTATACCGTTCACTCGCGAAGGTAAGTTGTATTTCCCCAATAATCGATTCTTGTGACTTAGCCGCACTGCATAGGTCATGGAACAAGTCGTGGGCGGCGACCTCATTGTGAACCGCGGTGAGGAGTCCAGACCGAAGGACTCCGACTCGGCGCGAGAACTTAACATTGTCGATGGCTATGAGGCTGCGCTAAAGCTTGCACAGGTGACCAGTCTCCGCTAACACTTGGTGTGTCCTTTTTTTTCAAACCACCTTATAGGCCAACTTGGACGAGTTGATCAAGAAGCAAACAAAGACTGCGAAGAGGGAGTCATCAGTTGACAACCCAGTCGTCTACTCCTCCATCTATCTTCGAGTCCAGCCGTTCACACGATCATATTCTCTTCCTCAGCTGGCGCAATCACCTTCTGATACGGCGGACACGTATCTACAATTCATTTTACACTTAGTTGACCCAGGGCATCAGCTAGTGCGCACTACCGTGACACAAGCCATTCCCGCAGGTTGGCTGGAAATCTGGGATCAGTACGATTGGGTTGAAGATCTCGTTGCAGAATCGTTGAGGATCGCTGTGGAGGTTGTTGGGCAAGACTACCTTGCATCTAGGATGGGCTGGGAGAAGAAAGAAACGCGAAGTGACGACGAGGAGCCTAATTCTGACCAGGAAACAACATGAGAATGCTCGGCAATACATAAGGACATGTTGTTATTCTCGTCTACGCGTGTATTTGCCGATGTATGGATATCAGCCAAGAAGTTACTTCTTTGGGGGTTCTGTTGGCTGTGGGGGAGGAACAGGTTTGAGATCTGCGGGCCTGAGTGGCTCAGTGCCGGCTCCGACTTGCTCCCATGGTGAGAGCGACTCGAAATTCCTAGTGAGGAGGATAAGCGAGGCTGGTGGCTCAAATACGAGAGCCGTGATTTACCGGAATGCCTGGGTAAGCTGCAGTGGC
>JBBPKB010000925.1:0-10255 GCA_038089035.1 Boletellus dicymbophilus
ATTTCCCAATCTTCAATAGCAGCTAGTGAAAGTATGAGACAAACTGTCTCAAATCTTGCAACAGGAGAAAAAGTTTCTTCAAAATCAATTCCATATATCTGGGTGAAGCCTTTTGCAACAAAGCAAGCTTTCTTGTGACCATCACCTTTTTTGACAAATACCCATCTCCCTGTGATAGGTTTTCAATCTGGAGGTAATTCTGCAAGATCCCATATATGTCTTTCCTTCAAAGACTTGTATTCTTCTTCACATGTGATAAGCCATAGTTTTTGTTGATCTTTTGGCATTTTTAGTATATCTTTGAATTGTCTTGGAATATCAAAGATAGGTGCTGCAGAGATCATCATAGCTTTTATAAATCTTCCACTGACCATGCTTGTACTTGCATTATCAATAGTACTAGATCCATATAGATCTTCAGATTTGAGATCCTGGAGTATATCTTGTCCTTCTTGGATTTCTTGTTCAATTGCTATAGGGTTCTTTTCTCCATATATATTTCCTTCCTGAGTCCATGTTTGTCTGAGACGATCACTTCTTCTTGGTAATGGAGGTGGTTCCTTTAGCAGTTGAATCCTTTGAGGTGGTGTTTGAAATCCTCCTGGGAATAAACCACTATCTTCTCTCCCTGTGTTATCAACTTCTTCTGTTAGAGGTGTTAGAGGTAAAGGTGGTGTTTCATGGGTAGATCTGAAGGTCTCTTCTATTTCTTCTCCAAACAGTTCTTCAGATCCTTGTTGTTTCTGAAGTCCTTCATTTGTTGGAGATGTTCCTCTGTGAATGTGAATATTCTGTCATCAATCAGGATAGAGATCAGGATTGGGATGCAGAATTGTGGCCAGTGTTAAATTGATATTTAACTGTAGTCCTATTTGTGGAAGTTCTTGAGTAGAGGCGTCCCTTTGCTCTTGTTCTTTGGTTACTTCCTCCAAATCATAATTGTCTTGGATTTGAATTGGATCTTGTTTGTCATCCTTACTTTTGGAACAGTATGGAAACAGGAATTCATCAAAGGTGGCTGTGTTTGCCTTGTACATTTTCTTTTCTTGTAGGTCATAGAATTTGTATCCTTTGGTTCCCTGGGGATATCCTATAAAGATCATCTTTCTTGCTTTAGGAGATAGTTTGTCCTTTTGTTCTTCTTTATGCATAAATACATATGCAAGACATCCAAAAACTCACAAGTGAGATACTTTTGGTTTATCAATTTGTGGGTCCCATATGGATATAGGAGTCTTCCAGTTTAATCACAGCATAGGTTGACGATTGTAAAGATATACAGCTGTTTCAGCTGCTTCCTGCCAGAATACTTTAGGTAAACATACTTGATGCAACATAGAGTTGATTTTCTCAAGCAAAGTCTGATTGAGTCTTTCTGCTCATCTATTTTGTTGTGGTTCATAGGCTATAGACTTTTGATGGCTTATTCCTTTTTGGGTTAGGAATGAGTGAAAGTTTTCACCAGTGTATTCCCCCCCTTGGTCCAAATGCAAAGAGGTAAGTGTAGAACCAGTAGCACATTCTGAGTAGGCAAGATAGGATTGAAAAGCAGTAAGAGCATCAGATTTCTGAGAAAGGAAAAAAAGAGTAGCATAGGAGGAGAAATCATCAAGAAAAGTAAGAATCCATTTGTGGCGATTCTGGGAGATAACAGGCAATTCAAGTAGATCAGTGTGAACTAGTTCAAGAATGTGACCAGCACATGTTTGAGAACCAGAATGCAGATCAGAGATCATTTTGCCCATATTGCATCCATGACAAAGTATAGGAAGGGATGTGGTATCTAACAGAGGTACACCTTCTGTATTTCTATGGCTGTGTTGAAGGACTTTTTGAGAGGGATGTCCAAAGTGATAATGCCATAGCAGAGTTTGATTTCCTGGTTTCATTGACATGGCAGAGACTTCTACTGCTGTGGTCCAAGATAACCTCAACCAATGAGTTCCACCACTGGGTGCAAAGGTGTTACAACACCAGTACTATACTTATACAAAATGGTACACTATAGTTGTAGTCATTACCCTTGGAACACTTATTGGATCATAGATCCTAATGATCCTAGGTTAAAACCCTCTTATCTCCAAGTACATACCTTTATTTACATTTCCTGTACACTTCTCTTCTATTTCCTCATTATCTAAACTTGTACAACAGCCCCATCACATTCTTGTATTATCATGGGCTCACTTGGTAGCCAACACCTTATTTAGATCATAGGAATATGTACAGCTTGGTCCATGCATATACTCCTTAGAGTATAAATAGGGGTTTGCATGTACTATCTACCTTAGCCTAATCCACTTGTATCTTTGTTGGCATTCAGTCACAAGACTTGAGCTGCAAGGTATTAAGGAGATAAAGCTACACTTTCCTATTTGTCAGTCACACTACATTGTGTCAGTCACAATTGACCTAGTCAGTCATGCTACACTTTGTCAGTCACACCTTTATTCTTTATCTTGCCAGCTATAGTGGGAGCTGTAAGATTGTCCAGCCAGTGTGGTACTAAGGGTCTCACACCTGAGGTCACAACAAATATACTACTTAGACTATATAAATTTCTACCTCCCATGTTTTATGGGACTTAGCAAATCATCTAAATAAGGCTCAACCTGCTAGACAAAGCCAACAGTCACCTCTTCATAAACCAGGCATGACCCTAGCACAGACTAATCACTCCCAAGTGGAAGGACTGAAAACTATATAGAAAAAGGGAAGGGTTGGAGTTCCACACTCCAAACACCAGATTTAACTGGACTTGCCCTAAAGGCAGCAGGCATAAAAAGAATATGAAGTGTTGCAGAAAGCTCTGATGGGCACCCCTTAGCCCTAGGGTCTAGGCAAAAGAAGATAGAGTGAGGAGGATGTGGGATAGGAGAGAAGAAGGTTGGAGATGTAAGGGGAGAGGAATATAGTGATTGACTGCATGATAGTAATCATTCATTGTGCAGAGTTCATCATATTACATAAGCACAGATATCAAGATACTATCAGATCAGATCAGATCAAATGATAAAAAAAATTATTTATTATATTTGGCATGTTATATGATAGACAAATACTTGCAAGAATACAGAAACAGATTTTTAAAGTAAATTTTAATTTATTGGAATTTTCTTCTGATTTTTTTTGAATTATTTTGGAGTTTAAAGCTCAAAAGAAAGTATAAAGGATATAGACTACACTGGGCGAAGGTTTGTAAATAAATATGCCATAATTGGCCACATGGTGAAAAGAAAGTTTGCATCAAGAAAGTGTGACACTATGGTGAATAAATGTAACATCACATAATCACATAATTGGCCAAAAAAGGTGAAAAACATGGCAGAAGTGATACTAAGTGAAATAGCTGACAGTGCTGAAATACACATCAGAAAGCAGAGTGGACAGAAAATTCACACCCATTCTCTGTTAACTTTTTGATAATCACATAGATAGAGTTGGTTTGTATTTTAAATGCTATAAGTTGGTTGCTTGACTGTTGTGCCTTATGTGTGAGGAAGGATGCCAGTTTTCTAATTTTTCAGTGTCAACATTTTTTCTAGACTGTATTTTCTATCACCTATAAATAGAGTATATATATAGTACAAATGATAACATCAAATTAAATATTGAGATTTGCAAAGACCTCTGGCTAAACTATACTTGTTGTTTTGATATCTTCTTGATCCTCTTTAAATAGTACTTTGGTCCTTGCAGGCTGAGTACAACATGAAAGAGCTACATAAAGTTGTCCATGAGAGAAAACAGGAGAGCTTAAGTTAATTCCAACATTCCTGACAGATTGACCCTGAGACTTGTTGATGGTCATAGCATAGGCTAGGTGAACAGAGAATTGCAAGCAATGAAAAGGTATAGAGGAATCTCCAGTTCCCATATCAAGAGCCATTCTGGGAATAAAGAATATATCATCATCACCACCTTCCTTCAAAATATGGAACTACAAAATTCTAGGAGTAGATCTGATGAGCTTTAATCTGGTTCTATTGTAGAGTCCATGGATGGGATCCAGATTACACAATAGCATAAGTGGTGCTCCATTCTTCAACTCTAGTTTATGTAAAGGAAATCCAGAAAGAGAGAGTGTATGAAGAAACTCTGGTTGAATATAATTATATTCTGCTTGATCTTCTATTATATGGTCTGCACTGGTATAGACATCCTTTTCAAGCAGTTGAATATAATTCAAGATACTGGAGTTAATTTCATGGACTTAAACATTCCTAGGGTTAAGAATAGTACAATCCAAGAAATACTGATCAGGAAGTTTTTGATTGGGATGAAGAGTCAAAAGATCAGAGTAGATTGCTTGAATAAGTGAAGACATGTCATCACTACCACAATGCATATGTTGAGGGAGTTCCACTTTACCATCAGTTCTACCTATATGAAGAAGAGATGCAACCCATCCATCAGACTCAATATCTTGACCAAGTCACATGTTCTGTTGGAGTTGATAGACATGTATTTGAGTCCAAATATTGGAGTGAATAAGAGTAGCAGGAACAATCTGTACTCTGGTTCCATGTGTGATAACAGGAAGAGTTTGTCTAAAGTCTCCACTGAAGACAGTAGTAATTCCTCTAAATGGTCTATTCACATTCATCAAATATCTAAGAGAGCAATCCACAGTTTCAACCACAGTATGGTCTTGAGAAGCAGCTTCATCCCAAATAAAAGAGATGTTCTTAAAAGAAGTTGGTGAGTTGGATCATCTTTTTTAATATGAGTCATTGACTCATTTTGGGCCTATCAGCCCAAGAGGGTGCCACATCTACTGGCAGCAATTTTGAAAAGGGTGCTTATCTGCAGCTTCACTGTAGGTAAGCACCCCTTTACTTTCTTTTGGGCCTTTGGCCCAAAAGCAGGTGGGTAAGGCTAAATCCTAATTTCATGTACAATGTTTATCCAAGTTGGTCTGTGGGCTTGGAGACAACTACCTTCCTTCACAACTGCCAGTCATTTCCAGTTAGGGTTCACTTTATCCTTGCTAGCCATATATAGGAGTTGCTGTGAGATTATCTAGCTAGTGTGATACTATAGGTCTGAGGAGGAGAGGGAACAGCTACCTTCCTTCACAACTGTCAGTCATGTTGTCAGTCATGTTGTCAAACTTTGTTGGTCAGACGCTATCTTTGCTAGCTATACCAATTGTTGTGAGATTATCCAGCCAGTATGGTACTAAAGATCTTATATCTGAAATCATAACACAAAGAATACTGTGAACTCAGTTTTGAACTGTTGGCCCAAGGGGGGGGTGGAGGAGAGTACTAATCTGTAGCTTTAAAGATCTTTAGTGAAATCACAAACCCATTCATCTATAAAATTCAATTCATGTATAGTACTTCATTTGATATCATTCCATCATAAAAAATCTTTATAGGTATCATACATACAGTCAGATTTGCAACTTTCTAAATACTTCTGTCCAAACTACATTCATTGCCTTGGTATCTCCTCTATGATCCTCATCATTCCCAAACATGATCTTGATGTTTCTTGGATGAGCACAACATGAAAGTGCCACATACAACTGTCCATGAGAGAACACAAGTGTTGCAAGATTGATTCCAACATGCTTCAGAGTTTGACCTTGAGATTTGTTGATGGTCATTGTATAGGCCAGATGGACAGGAAATTGGAATCTTCTGAAGAGAACAAGAGAGTCTTCCAGTCCAGACTCCAAAGCTGTCCTTGGAATCAACACAACATTCTGTTCATTGTTACCATGTTCTCCAGTCAATACTCTATATTCCAATACTCTTGGTGTTGATCTGATCAATCTAAATCTGGAACCATTGTATAGGCCATGAAGAGGATCCAGATTGCACAACAGCATGAGAGGTACACCATTCTTCAACTCCAGCTTGTGAAGAGGAAAACCAGATGGACTGAGAGTGTTGAGAACTCCTGACTGAATGTTACAACACGAGTACTATACTTATACAAAATGGTACATTATAGTTGTAATCATTACCCTTGGAACACTTACTGCATCATAGATCTTAATGATCCTAGAATAAAACCCTCTTATCTCCAAGTACATACCCTTATTTACCTTTCCTGTACACTTCTCTACTATTTCCTCCTTATCTAAAATAGTACAACATCCCCATTGCATTCTTGTATTATCCTAGGCTAACTTGGAAGGGAACACATTATTTAGATCATAGGAATATGTACAGCTTGGTCCGTGCATATACTCTTTAGAGTATAAATAGGGGTTCGCATGTACCATCTACCTTAGCCTAATCCACTTGTATTCTTGTTGGCATTCAGTCATGAGAGTTGAGCTACAGAGTATTAAGGACTAAAGCTACACTTTCCTTACAACTGTCAGTACTGTCAGTCTTTGTCAGTCCAACTTGAACTTTATTTCTACATCTTGCCAGCTATAGTGGGAGCTGTAAGACTGTCCAGCCAGTGTGGTACTTAGAGTCTCACACCTGAGGTCATAACACTGAATATAGTTATATTATGAATCAGAGCAAGAGTCTCTGCTGAGGTAGGTTGACATTTCTTGAGGCTGAACAGAGTTCAAGATGGTGGCATTGATATCATGAGCCTGAAGATTTCTAGAATTGAGAATAGTCCTGTCCAAGAAATACTGGTCATTCAGATGTTGGTCTCCAGCCAGTAGTTGAGAGTAGACAGCTTGAACAATATCATAAGAGCTCATGTGCTCCGAGAGTTGGACCTCACCATCTGTAATACCAATATGAAGAAGCTGTTGAGCCCAAGCATCAGACTCAGGATCTTGACCCAAGTGCATGTTTTGATGCAAATGGTAGACTTTAATGAGAGGCCAGAAGTTGGAATGAGTGAGAGTGGCAGGAACAATCTGCTCTCTTCCTCCATGGAGGATAACAGGAAGAGTCAGTCTGAAATCACTACTAAGAACCATAATACCACTAAATGATGAGTCATGATTGAGAAGATCACACAGGGTGCAATCCACAGTCTCCAAAACATGATGATGTTGGGAACCAGCTTCATCCCAGATGATAAGAGAGGTCTGTTGAAGGAGTTGATGAGTGAGATCATCCTTTTTGATGTTACAGGTGCTGTTCTCATGAATTAGATTGGGAATTTTGATGTGAGAATGGGCAGTACAACTACTAAGAAGAAGGAGAGAAGCAATTCCAGTAGAGGCCACACAGAAAACAATACCATTTGATGCATGAACAGAGGAAGCTATGATTCTTGCTAAATAGATCTTGCCACAACCACCATCACTGTGAAGAAAGAAGAGAGTGCCCAGATTGTTGTTGACACTATTGATGACAGCATCATAAAGAGCTCTTTGCTGTGGACTGAGAGTAGGAAGAGCTCTGTCAATGAAAGCTTGCTCTTGATGTGGATCATACTGCTCTGTTCCATGATGAGCTGATTTCCTTCATGAATATCTGATTGTTATTGTGGTAGAGGCATTTGAGGAATGTCATGCAAGAACATTCCATGTCTCCTGAGAAGTTTGGCTATGAGATACAGACCATAATCATAGATCTGATCCTAAGTGGGCTCCAAAATATTGAGATGGTGAGTGAGATGATGATTGAGATCATCACACAGATGCTGTTTGGTTGCCTGCCATATTGTAGGAGGCTCTGCAGGAGCACAGTGAACCAGAATGATGACAAAGAGATGATGCGATTGAGAACCCATGGAGAAATGAGCAGCTTCCTAGAGAGTAAGAATCCATTCTGCATCATCCTGCAAAAGACCAAGTGCTCTACAAGCCTTCTTAAAGCTGGGATGAAGATGACCATTGACAGTATGAAGATGCTCATATGAGGTGGCACCCAAGAAGGAGAAGAGTGAGATGAGACAGAATATAAAAGAATGTGAACAAATCTTATCCTTGACCACAGTCAACAAAAGGCTGAGGTGGAAAAGCTCATTACTTGATAGAGGAACAGAATACATAGGACCAATGGCCTTGTATCTCTGACAAACTGTCCAGACAGCAGAGGATTTGTTCTATACAAAGTGTTTGCAAAAGTCTTGATAAAGATGGTTGTGTGTACCAGCAGCAATAAAATCAGGATCTTCATTTGCTTTGAACCAACCCATGAGTGGAGTATCCTTGGCATTGTTGACCACCTGCATAATTTCAGCCCCATTATGAAAGACCACAGTTTGATGACCTGGAAGATGAACAGAAGATGATAAACAGCTGGAAACTTTGTATGCATGGGGAATTCAAAGATGTTGTGACAGGCTTGGTTGGCAGAGACACATCTTGCATCAAAGTAGGCTTTGATCTCATCATGACCCTCTATCTGAATAAAGGAGATGGAGATGGAGATAGAGATAGAGCTGCTGCTGCTGGTGGTGGTGGTGGTGGTAGAGATAGGGCTGAGGCTGGGGCTATGGTTGGGACTGGGGCTGGTGGTGATGATGGTGGTGGTGGAGATAGGGCTAAGGCTAGTGGATGCCAGTTTTCTAATTTTTCAGTGTCAATGTTTTTTTTTGACTGTATTTTCTATCACCTATAAATATAGTATACATATAGTATGAATGATAGCATCAAATTAAATATTGAGATTTGCAAAGACCTCTGGCCAAACTATACTTGTTGTTTTGGTATCCTCTTGATCCTCTTTAAATCTAAAATATGAATGGACATAGAGTGACATGATGTGTGACCCTAATGTGTGACCACAATAGTATGAACAGACATTGAGTGACCATCTCTGATTGTCAATGCCTCCATTGCCTCCATCATCTCTGTCACCTCTCTTGACTCTCTCATATACCTGCTGCTTTGATGCTTATTTTGCTTTCACCATGTGAGTTTCTGTTTATGGTCCTATTGTGTAGTCACTCAGTCCCTTTCTCTGTTGTACTCTCTGTTGTGCTTGAATGTGTGCTTGAATATATTCAGAAAAATCCAGAAAAATCACCAAAAAATTTCACATTCTATTACAAACCATCCTGATTCCAGCTGTGTAAGTCTCTTGATGAAAATCATCCACAATGACATGATCTGAGCTTGATCTGATAACAGATAAGCATCATTTTGCAGGTGTGTATGTGTTCCCTATCATATATGTGTGCTCACTCAGGTTTTCAGAGACTATACTCTGGTTCAAATCTCTGACTGAGGTGAGTGGTGAAATGATATGGTATAGTTGATTTCTCACTTAGGTTTTCATAGACAATACATTTGTGTCTCTGGTTCATACTTTTTGTAAGAAACTTTTACAATGTGATTTTGATTTGATCTAATACAGATTTTAAGCTGTTCCTTGATATATACATGATCTGAGCTTGATCTGATAACAGACAAGCATCATTTTACAGGTATATGTGTGTGTTCCCTGTCATGTATGTGTGCTCACTTAGGCTTTTAGAGACTATACTTTGGTTCAAATCTCTGACTGAGGTGAGTGGTGAAATGATATGGTATAGTTGATTTCTCACTCAGGTTTTCATAGACTATACATCTGTGTCTCTGGTTCATACTTTTTGTAAGAAACTTTTACAATATGATTTGATCTGATCTAATGCAGATTTTATACTATTCCTTGGTATATATTATATGTTTTCTAGTCTATATATATTTATATGCCTATAGAGTTGATCCTTGCCAAGCTCAGATCACTCAGACTATACTTTTGTGTCTTTGATTCAAAATCTTTGATTGAAGTGGGTGATAAATTGATATTATAATTGATCTGATAACAGATAAACATTGTCCTATAGGTATTTGAGTATTTCTTACCATGTATATATACTTATTTTGGTCTTCAGAATACAAATATTAAGCATTTGTTTGGTATGTATGATATATATTCTGATCTATATATACTTATATGTATGTATACTATTTCATTCTAGAAAGTAATCTTTAGATCTATCAACAAATCTGTTGCTGGTAAACATATTTGTTTTTTCATCTATAAATTAACTACATAATAATCATAATCATTTAGCTTCTTTTTCTTTCTTTCTAGGAACTACAATATAGTGGGAGGGTTGCCTCAAATTAGGCACCTAATTCTTGATCTTGCTCTCCAGTGTTGTTGTGAAAACCTTGAGGAGGAAGAAGTATTGTCAAGTCTCTACTACCTAGCTTCACAGATTCAACTCTGTGTGTCCACTGGTTGTCCTTGAGACCTCTGATAGTACTACAGAGTAGAGATCTGATTGGCAGAGCCAAGGAGATTTTATCTTCTTGCAGTTATCATTCACTTTATCTCAGGCTTATAGCTTTTTGCTCTGTCATACTCTGAATCTTGGTTGCCTTTCA
>JBBPKB010000926.1:0-10240 GCA_038089035.1 Boletellus dicymbophilus
CGCATCAGTGTTCGGTAAGATGGGAACGTGACCGTTTTTCGGAAGCTTGAACCTAACGTAAACTTTGATCAAGATTCGGTAGAGTCGTTCAGCATGATTCGTGGAGGCCACCTTGATGTTACCATTCTCGGTGTACGTGTCAAGTCTCCCCCTTTGATGACGATTGTGTTTCAGATCTTTTTTTTTTATGGCAGGCCATGCAAGTATCTGGATGTGGTGATA
This sequence comes from Boletellus dicymbophilus, assembly GCA_038089035.1. NCBI lineage: Eukaryota > Fungi > Basidiomycota > Agaricomycetes > Boletales > Boletaceae > Boletellus > Boletellus dicymbophilus. The sequence goes on from JBBPKB010000926.1 coordinate 223, forward strand.
TCGCAAGTTTCATGATTCCAGGAAAACTCGTCAGAGGTGAGAATACCGTTTTTTACTTCGTGTACTATTAAACCGCATCGGATGCTCATTGCGCGTGGCGGAATATATGTATATATATATCAAAAAAAGGTATTGGTGGTGCGATGGACCTTGTATCAAACCCGGACAAGACGAAAGTGGTCGTAGCCATGGAACACTGCGCAAAAGACGGCAGCCCAAAGATCTTGAACGAATGCACTCTCCCTCTCACGGGCGCTCGCACCGTCAGCCAGATCGTCACCGATCTCGCAGTGTTCGACGTGGACAGGCAGAGCGGCGTGCTGAAACTAATGGAGCATGCGCCAGGTGTGACCGTCGAAGAAATTCAGGCCAAGACTGCTTGCGACTTTGTCGTATCCGAAAACCTAAAAGAGATGCGGATCTGATGGGCGGAGGGGGGAGGGGAGGAGGGGGAGGTAAGAGACCCGACGGATGTTCGTTGTCGCTGTGGGGGGGGGGATAGAATCATTGAATGTAGCCGTTGCCGTAAGTGGCACGCGCGGGGTAAAAGGATAAAAAGGCGTACGAAACAAGAATGATGTAACTTTCCACCCCCTTGATGATCGCAACAAGATCGTGAGACGGGTTCTCGAATTCCAAACTTCCAACGTTCCACAACCTGTGCGTGGATGATCTTATGTACCATGTTATGGCACCTCTCCGGAGTGACCTGTTTGTTGAGAAACCTGTTTTTGACGCCGAGGGACCATTGTCGCGCACTTACTTTTACTTTCCCCTTACTCAACCGATTTATCATCTGGCGGCCCTCTCTCTATCAGAAGGGTCCCTGGTTCCCGGATTTAGGTAGGCTTAAACTATGGCCCAAGTTCTCAAACCACTCATAGTTGAGATCCTGGTGCGTAGACTTTAGTCACCATGGTGGGGTAAACTATTTATCATACCAACCAAACGTGTGGTCAGCCAGCTTGATTAAAAGTAATATCAACCCTTCTATTCCGACGACAAGAACCATATTGTTCACTTTTTGGACACTGTTGGCCCCATCTTGCCATCTAAATACAAATGAGTTAACGCCTTGTTTCCTTGATGAGAGGAAATTACTTGCAGCGTGCGTACCTCATTTCCCTTCCTCCCCCAAAGCCACCATGTCACTGATTGTTATCTAAGCGAAGGTTTCAATTGTAATTTTCACTTTACGAAAAAAAAAAAAAAAAAGATACTCAGAGGTGCTTAACGTTCTTGCTTCCTTGATAAGAGAAAATTACAATCACTTAGCACTGTGCGTGCGTACTCGTTTCCCCCAAAGCCCTCACGTCATTTTTCACTGTTCGTTATCTAAGCGGGCGTTTTAACCGTGACTTTCATTTTACGACAAAAAAGTTTAGTCTGGAACCAGTACTCTGGCTGGTGCTTGGAACAACGTAAATGTTTGTTGACTTGTTATGCGACGGTACGTGAACGTTGAAGCACTTTACATGACGCTTGATGGAAAGTCGCGAGCGGAGACGTGTTCATACCGTACGTTTTTGCGAGCGCCGCATTCCTCCTTTCGTTCGCCGATCGGGGCACGTTTGTCGCGTACTCGATTGGCGATGGACTGTAGTGGCTTGCCGTCCTCGCTGGTATCGCTGGATATCTCGGGTCTCCTTTCGCCTTCCATTCTGCCAAGCGGCTACTTACCCAACTCGATCAGCTCTAACTTGCGCACATAGTACGTACATATTGTCACCCTGCGCATCGTCGTCTGAGTGAGAGGACTTTCCCTTTAACTGGGCCGCCATCGCGTCAGGATCACCTTAATGATAGCCTGCGTGCGGTCGGAGATTCAAACCTAGGACGGGGGGGGAGACATGCCCCCACTGCACCAGATTCCGTCGACAATTGCTACTAGTCAACGACCTGAGGCTGAAATTCGAACGAGTCAGGTTTCAAAAAAAACGGTAACATTGTACTGTTCTTCAACTGAGTCGGAGTCTTCACAAGGGAAGCATCACTGACAGGGTTCCGGAATGGCTTCGAAGCACTACGTTTAATTGGTCACTGCGATGGGGAACGGTCTCGACAACACCAAGGTCCCGCACCCGAAGTCGTTTGTCGTTTCCGTCACCAGAACTTTTGACAAAACGTCTAGAGTAAGAGGCAAGCACATCTGCAACAAAAATCTCAGTGCGATCTGGGAGCTAGTAGTGAATCGGAAATGAAGTTGGCGGTGTGGATGTTTGAAGCTTCAGCCCCCTCGATGATTAGCAGACACTTTCATCCCACGGTCACGAGACTACTCCCCAACCCTTGCTGAACCTCCAACTGCCATAGTACGGCGAGACGTCGGTCCAGGTTACAACCGATGTTTTTTCAATGGAGTTAGGTATGTATGTGAATCCTTCTGCCTCCAAGTTGAAGTCTTTGTGAGTCACTCAATGGAGAAGCGAATTTCACAGATTACTGTAAAAAAAACGTTTATCGCAGAGCATGATCATGAATTATAGACGCAACTTCAGTGTCGATTTTTTTGATTCTTCAACAACTGGCTAATAACACCCAAAAAAACATTCAATTGTTTCGCGATCATTTACTGTTCGAGTCAGACCTGGATGACAGCGCGAGTCGGTGCTAGGTTTACTGATGATGGCCGCCGGCCACGCTTGCAGCTCTTCATAGAATCAGCTGTGAATTCTGCATTTCAGAATGATGATTCTGCAGAAGGGAGAACAGCGAACTTTAACAAGAAAACTGCTGACTGTCGGGTGGTCGTGGTTCTCGTGGTTCGAAAAAATATTTTTTAGGTCGACCGCAGGCGCGATTTTAGCAGTGTATGGCTATATCGAGCCTAGCGCACGGGTGGGTGATTGTCAAAGCACACAGTGAGTGGTTCTCCTTCCTTGATGTCAAATGGCAAGAAATGTTTCTGTTGGTAGTGTGCAATAAGGAGGATATCGTACTTCAATGCCATGGTGGCCCGCAGTATAATTTGGGTCGGTGCGTCATTACGAATCAAATCTACTCCGGGATGGTCAACCTGTCTATTTATCATCAGTTATCGCTCCTCGTTCACTTTGGATACAATGCCAGCCATCTTTCTTATCCGGCGATGATATCATCGCACAGTACTCCTAACCGTGCCGTGGACGATTAGCGCTGGCCATAATTTTAATTCCCGTCTACGGCTCGAAGAGGCTGACAATGATCCCTTCGACCACATCGGCCCAGTATGAAAGGGAGGCTGACATACCTAGGCTATATAAACCGTTCCATCCTCGCCTTATGGATTCCAGTCTATTATCTTCTACCAATTATGTCACCTATCCCGTCTGTCGTTACAGCCGCTTCCTTCGCTCCCTTCGTCAGTCCTTCTGTCGCTCTTGACCCGGACTCGGTTGGACAGTCCGCTTCGCCGGTGCCTCTCCATCTCATCGGTACAGGTGGACTCGTATTCACCGTCGTCGCTATCACTACGGTCGTCGGTTACATTTACCACAGTCGAAGGAAAGCAAGCCGTGCGAACAAACCGTGGACGACGGTCGCCAACTTTATATCGGCCTTTTGCAACCGCAGAATGGCCGAGACGCGTAAGTCAGGCGGTAGCGAAAGAGAGTTCGATTGTAAGGGAGGATTTGATGTGAGTAGAGGACTTGTGCACTTTTGTTTCGGCTAACATCTCCTCCCCCCTTTAGCAGCATGTTAACATGATATATGCTCGATATTTCCACCCTACGTTTTGGAACGTGCGTAGACTGAACTCTATGTGATAGACGTTCACTGATATTGTTTTTTTACAGGTCGTGGAGGCACATCCTGGAACGCCTTCTACGCCGGACATATTTGTGGAAGAGGAATCAAAGGAAGTACCAGCATCGGAACCAAGACCCTTCGGTGTGAACTCGTTCCTGGACACGGACGAGGACGAGGACGAAAGCCCCAAGCGAGCGCACGAGACTGCCGGGGAAAGTTCACGACTCGGAATCGGACAGGTTCCGCCATACGACTTGAGCTCGACAACAAGTCTGACATTCACCAGCCGGGTCATTGGGAGTACCGTGCGTCCAGACGCTTTCCTTTCGGTACCAGGACAACGGAAGCCGGATCTGTCCGAGAGCTCTGAGTCGTCGGACGACGACGGTTCCGAGTTCTACTCGCCGTCTCCCACGCCTTCTGATGATGCCAGCGAGAGCTGCACTTGCTTATCCTGCTTGGCTTATGGGGGAATTTTGGACATACTGCACGAGTCGCCCGAACGCAAGACCTTGTCTGCTGATACCGGGGCCGAAACAGTCGCCGATTCTCCCTACGACGGGACCGCGACGGCGTTGCCGAGATCATCCAACGACTCGTTCGAGACGTCACTGGAATTCGAGACGGACCTTGCTTGTTCACGAAGCGAGGCGATGTTGAGAATGCCTTCGGGGCCTTCTTCCGGTTCTCGACGACATGGTATCACGAGCACGGAGGAGCTGACAGAATCTCTGAGGAACGTGGATTCGAAGAGTCTCTTGAGAGCCACTGTTTCCTTGCGGACTGGGCTTTGCGATATTTCCGAGTTCGCTGAAACAGATTCAGGGCTGTCCTATAGGTCCGAGTCCACGCTAAGTATTCCCAGCGGTGACGACGATCTTGTAGACTGCGACAGCCGTCCAGAGGTTTCAACTGATGGCGACCTGCTTCTGGCAGACAGCGAGGGAGCTGACCTCATGCGGAGATTGCTCGAAGAGCTCCGCGATCCGAGCATGGAGTGTGGTCCCCGGGCACTCGAATCCGAGGAAAGCGGCTCGGAATACAGCGATCGGTCTGAATGCAGTGAAGGCCATATAAACCTTCTGCTGGTGGGGAACGTCCAAAGCCTCTGCGACGTACGGCCGCTTGCGATCTCACGAAAGGAGGCGGTTTCTCCTGAGGGATTGATCTATCCCTCAACGCGTCCTCTGAGGATTACCAAGTCCCGCACGAGCGCTTCGGAGGTGAAGAAGGATCAGACGCCAGTGTCACCGCAGGTGGAAACGAAAAGCAACCAAAGTGTACAAATGGTTTCGTTCGTGTCCCCGAGCTGGCGACCTTCCATACCGTCCAAGGCGCTCGTCCGCAAACACAGGGACAGTCGTCCACTGGTCCGCGGTCGTATTTGGGTACCTTTTATCCCTTGAGGCTGCTTGATTCCCTTCCTACGTTCCCAGGTTCCATCTTTGGCGGTCATGGTGCGTATCGTGTTTGATCGAGTGTTCTGATACATTGACCACGTTTTTTCCAAGTCAATTCCAACTATTGTCATCCATTTGTTTCGTTTCTGGTATGGGCTTTTCTTTCTTTCTGCTAACTACTCTGACTCGGTGTTACTTTATTAGTGTGTTCCTTCCTTCCTTCCTTTTTTTTTCGTCTTGCAGGATCATTCAAGTTGTGGAGACCACTCGATAGCATTCCTTGTCCACTGCTATGGTTCAACTTCAAGTGCAGCGGCGCAGCGAAGCCTCGATTCGACCGAACGTAGTCGAGAACAGCCCTACGTCGATCGATAAGGTCTTTCACCGAGCATTTGCCAATAGTCTCTGCCATAACGATGGTTTTACTATTGAAGGACGATACCACAGCATGGAGGTGGGTCACCTGTTGGTGCTTCGCTACGACAGGAGACCGTCGATCGGCATTCGAATCCTGCAATACGCGGAGGAAGGCAGGTAATAAACTGCTCGATCAGTGATTGTCTTGATCACTTGCTTGGAATGCGATCGCGAACAAGGTCCGTCATGCGCACTGCACTCCCCACAATTTCCTGCTGTCTTCCAAGTCCTATCTCCAATGCCGTCGACTGGTCAATCTGGTCCCGACCCAACCTGGAGGCGAATGTCCTGCCTTCTCGTGATATCACCGCCAGTTCTAGAAGACCTCCTCGACGAATCTGATTAGCATCGAACCCGGAAATACAGACACTAGTCACTCGTGGTGCTCTGTTCGTCATAGGCCCGCCTTTTCGCATCGGATTTCTTGGCTACTCCTACTTGGCTCGAACACGAAAAGACTCCCGTGGTGCGATGGCGATGGTCCACAGAGGTTGTCATGTACAGACAGATTCGCCCGCTCTTTCTCCCTCGGCTTCCGCCTGTTTCTTGGATAGGCCTTCAGGTCTCGAACTCGAATCCACATTGGAGGATCATCGACGTCTCCAAGTCAAGAAGATCATCCGATAAGATGAGTCTAGTCGATACGAACGAATCCAAACACTGCCGAGTTCCCGTAACCAGCACTCCATCGACAACGTTTCGACAACGTATGTGGCGGTCAATTCGCGTCGCCTACGTTTAGTTTGCCATTTGTTTGACATGCCGACAATACTTGCTCGCCTTAAAGGTATGAATATTCCATGTAACAATACTTCAGTTAACTACAGCCTTCCAAGCTCTGAAGACTGCGCTAGTATGTTGCTACCAACAAGTCTTGCGACGACGATCGTAGGCCGTCCACGATTCCCGCTACTTTGAAGACTCTTTCAACCATATGCGTAACATTCCGTGATATGATCCCTTCGCGGTATCCCTCTTCCCAATTTCCACGTCCCCTCCAACATTCCAGATTTCGATATATTCCATCTCTTCGACATCTGACGTCGACACGCCATCTCTTCTGAGACTCTCCGATTAGTTCAACCTTTGTTTGTCTGTTCCACACCCGACGACAACCTTCGTTGCCCCCCTCGCCGACGCAGCATTGGCACCTCCCAGATCGAACAGAAACCGCCAACAGATGTACATCCACTCGCCACTACTTTAATCCCCCCCTCCAAGGCGACGACTTTTCACCCTTCTCAAACCCGATAGTCTACATGTGCCTTTCCTCCAGTACGCCCATTTTAGGGCGCGGAGAATGGTACATAGTGGACGGGTGGGTGACGTGGTGTTCATCGACTCGGGTCTGGCTTAACCGATCTAGTGCCCGTTCATCTCATGTGGCGATCAGATGTTGCTCCATGCGACGAAGTTTGGTACGAACGGATGATTCTGATGACGATATCGGAGAGTCGCCGACTCAGGACGCGGGTCACGCGCAGTTTCGGACAGCGATGGGCTTCGACGAGGTCAAGTTCTACGGAGGTCGAATGTGTTTGGAATCGGGGCAGATGGAGACTGCTACAGACGAGGCTGGTTCGAGGTCGATACAAATGCCGTATGGTTCGTTCGAGTTGGACAAGAGCGGATCTTCAAGCCCCCTGGCAGGATTCTGGTCAACGTGGACGGAACGTCGCGGGGTACGGACACATTCCATATCGTGCCCATAGCAAGCAAGGTTCGGAGCGACAATCCCCGATCTTCAGAGACTGGCACACGTGCGAGTTTTGAGTTCGTCAATGTTCATCATGGCAGAAACGGTCGAAGCGCGATCGTTGGAGTGTAGACAACGCACAGACCCGTTGGTTCATCACGTCGACTGTGCTTGGTTAGGACTCGGTGGTAAGTGATCGGACGTGACTCTGACAGATTCAGGTCCGGGTTTCTCTTGGGGTCGAGTTCAAGACGGGACATCTTTCCTGGATCCTCCTCGGACTTGTTCATTTGGGTCGAAGCCAAGCCAGCAACTCGGAATTCCTTTCGGATATTCGAGAAAGCTAGGCGGGTCGATGCCAGTCTGTAGCGCACGAGACACTCGGAACCGTTCGGACGAGGTTCACGGCGCCGGATTGCTAGAATCTGGTTAGATTTCAGCAAGTGGTCGGATTGACTGGGAATCGGAGCCTGTGACCGGTCTTCGACTACGAATCGATTTGGATCGACTCGTCTGACCGCGGGGTTCAACTTCAATTGGACTCGTCGCTTGCCTTGGACGCGTTTTCGGAACCATCTGGTCGCTCTTTCACTACTAGTTTGAATCTGCATTCCTTTCACACACCCCTCCCTTCTTTTATTTCAGTAAATTTTCTTCCCCAAGTTCCGGTATTTTGGCTCGGTTTTATAAGTTCTCTGCCATTTGGCACTGTGGAGCCGCAGGCCCCGCCTGCAGCGCGTCACATTTTGTCTTGTGGTTTTTTTTGGATCGTGTTGGGCATGGTTTCTTGTCCTTGTATATATGCACGTTGTCAATAAATGGCTAGTTGCCAACCAAAAAAAAAAGTCCGATGTATTCGTCCAGGGCTTCGACTCGACTCGGAGCTTGGATTCGAAAATGCAGCTAAATCACATGACTAGTACCGCAAGTACGAAATGCCAATTTTTTTTTATTACTGTAATTTCGACTTATACCCCCACCGTTGACGCTGTTTTGAGATCAGAAGACACTACTAGACTAATTTCACCTTCTAATGAAATCGAGACCTAATAAGCTACTTACTACGCTGGGGTTTTCGGCGAAGTTTAGGTGAACACTTGAACGCTTGGACATCAGGCCATGTCATTCAAAATTTGTGATCGACTGACCATTTACTCAGACGACGACGGGATTTCACGTAATAATTTATTTGCTGCATGTAAGTTCCGCGAGTGTAGATTTGAATGCAAACATGAACATAAGATGTACAAATTCCTGCCAGTGAATCCGTTGAGAGTCTCCCTTGAAACAGCTAGTATTCATACCAAAATCTAAGTCAAGCCAAATTTATCGGCGATGAACGGAAGTGTGAGAGGTATCGTATTATCCTAAAACCTTGAGCATGTCAATGACAATCAGCTCGAGATACGTTCTAGAATCCAACGTTGATTTGGACTGTTCTGACTCGGAGTTTCAGGAAGGCCACTCCAATGATACGTCTCACACACATACATTGCGAGGAATCACCGAGACCTTGAGCACACATTGTTTACGGAAGCGACATTAGTTTCGTGGAGAATACTACTTGAACGATAAAAATTGCTTACAACTTGACGACGCCGTGCAAGATGAATCGCAGTGGCATTTGCTGCATTTCCAATCCTAATGACAATGCGTAAAATTTAGAAGCACAACTAATAGAACTGGAAGACTGACACAAATGCACCACCCCGGAGTTCAATCGTCCAGCTGGTTAGCGAGCCGCCCGGAATGCAGATCAACTGGTTGGCGTCCCCAGCTCTCAGCGGCACTCCCGAGTTGCCTACGCAACCCACGATGCTGTACGCTCCATCTGCGAGAGAAGAAATGGCCCACTTGGCCGCGAAAATCAAGTTACATCAGTTTAGTGAGCGCATCTGTAGTCATTAGACCGACTTTTTGAGAAGCACCGGATTGGTCGGGTGGTCGGGCAGCGACGGTACGCGGCACGTCCTGTGGGCATGTGAGATATAGGTTGCGAGAATAACTCCTTATGTGGTAGGTGCCATCTGACACGACGCGCAGCGGCATAATAAACGCGTCTAATTGAAACAGAGTGAGATGGTCCAAATGTGTTTGAAAGAAAAACGCACCAAAGCGACTCTCGAGGGCAGACAGTGCAGTACGGAGGGCTTTAATTTGTTGCTCGAGGTCAGCCTTGTTGTTCTCACCTTGAGCCTGCGGCTGTTGTGGTTCATACTGGAGGCCATGGGCAGTAGTAACAGCAGGGAGCTTGGATGTGAGTATAATGTCTTTGAAGTTGCGCACGGTAATGATGCCGTCCTCTCCACCAGTCGCAACGTGAGTGCTATCCGACGAGAGCGCAATTGACCGCAGCGGTCCACCGGGGTGATCAAGGACGGGTCCGATCCGCTCGCCTCCGTGCTTGCAATTTGAAGGATCCAAAAACAAGAGAGAATGACCCACAAAGCAAGCGATAAATTGGCCATCACTTGAAAGAGCGACCGCCGACCAACTCTGCCTCTGCATCAACCCCCCTGGAACATCCAACTGGCACTCGAATTTCACCTCACCCGTCTCTGCGTGAATCTGGCTGAGCACATCCGTGGTGAGTGCATAGATGTACTCGGAGTCGCCCGTCCACGCAATTGAATTGCACGCGCCGTTCGACTCGACCGCCTGGACGTTTGTGAGCCACGCGCCGTCATGTGCGCTGTACACCCTGAGAGACGTGCCACAGTTCCATGTGGCGGTAGCGATGCGGTCTCCACCTGAGGAGAACCGCACCGATATCACC
>JBBPKB010000927.1:0-10234 GCA_038089035.1 Boletellus dicymbophilus
TGCTGTTCAGGTGACCAAAACCCTCACCAATATTGTCAACCAACCCCTCTCCACTAGTACAGTTCACCAGCACCACCATGGCAAGGGTGAGCCACCATGACCACACACCCACCCCAGTTATGGCAGCAAGGGTTTGCACAATATACTCATCATGCAATGACAGGATTGGGGAAACATGAAGGTTCACCCAGAACCACCACTACAATGATGGTGGCAAGGATGAATGCAATAGTATAGTTCATTGTTGTAGTACTTTTCTAATATATCTGATTTTATAACATAACACAAAGCCATACATCTGTGTAGTCTAGTACTGGTTTGCTGATTCAGAGGGCTTTTCAATGACAGCAGTATATATCTTAGTGAAAATTTTAGCTGAGAGGTCTTTGAGGGCTTTTATGGCATAGTTGGAGTTGTTGTTATTTGCCATGCCTGTATATTTTTGTTTCCACCATAATAATTTACTGTAATGGTAACAGGTAACACAATACCTGTGTTGTCATCCAGTGACTGCAATTCATTTCCACATAGGTCACTTTTACTTGAAATATATTCAGGGTTATTTCTGACTATATGCAGATATAGATATAGTAGCCACAAAAAGTTCCACCAAGCTCTCCAAGCCAACTTCCCACACTCCAAGAAAACTGCTGTCTGTTTCTGGCTCAAAGCCAACCAGTATGGCCAAGGATGCTAGAACATCACAAAAAGATTGGGAGAATAAGAGTGAGACTAAAAAGGTCCAAGCTATAATACAGTGAGTTCATAAATGTAATATATCTTTTTTCAACTGAATCTGGTCAATAAATACTAGCTGGGCCAAGCCAGACAATTTCCACTCTTCTGACTCTCATTGAAGAGTCTGTCACTTGGAAAGTTGCTCTTGGATTTGACAAGGGTGGCTCATCTCAGTCAACATCAACCAGAAAGGGCAAGAGTCTAATTCAACATTACTCAAATATAGCAGAGGCTTTCTTCCTTGGTGGAAATACAGCTCTTGATGCTGAATATACCAAGGATGATCTTCCAGTACTCAAGGGTGTGATCAAAAATCATGTCAATAGGTGAGTATATATATCATATAATCTGGCATTGATGATCAATGATATATATACTATATTCTGGTCTCAAATCAACCTATATAGAGCATAGCAAGACACTTGATAAGACTGGCCATGGTCTTGTGACCTCAGGATGTGCTGGTGAGTTTCATGCAGGAAGTAGTACAGCAAATGCTTGGGGTATGGAAATAAATTTTAATGACAAGTATCATATATTTATTTAGCTTTAGAGCTCATTGAGGAAAAATTCCCTTGATATCTTTGCCTTAATGAGCTGATGGGTGGTAGTCCAATTTCAAGTCAAATTAGTATATTAAACAGTCAGTCCAGCCATGATTTGACCATTCTTGGTGTCAAGAATGAGGAGGTAAGTGGTTATATGTATAGTTAATTGACTTTTAATTGAACTATTTCTAGGAAATTCCATGGTCTTGGACTCCATCACCTAAGCTTGATGAGGATGTCTCATCTTCAGGTATTGAGTCTTTTTTACCTAGTGGTAATTTACTATGTGCTAAAGAGATTAAAGATTTTTCAGTCTCATCAAGCATTAAACTTGCTCTTTCTGTCAAGTGTTGTGATGACTTATTGGGTAGCTCACAGCCTAGCAAGAAGGATAGGTCTCCTCAGGACTTTCTCATGGAGGTGTCAGATGCAGAAAGAGATACTTGGCTTGCCATGAATAAGATCAATGCAAAGCAGCAGATTGCTTGAGAGGAGATCAAGCATAAATCTAATTATCAAACAGCTATTGTATTTGAAAAGATGTGTATCCAAACTCAAACTGAGCAGGCTGTAGCTGATTGAGCACATCAGCTATTGATGATTGAAAAACAGATTGGACTTGCAAAAATTCAAAGAGGTTTTTCTGACTCTTCTATTCCTATTAATCCCACTCTCAAATAGTATAATATTCACTGTGAGTTTTCTGATACATATTTATTTCCAATATTTTACTCTTTTTTATATCACTTCTTTTGAAGTTCATTCTTTTTATACCTACTTTCTTTTTCCTACTGATCCTATCTACAAAGCCTATCTACAAAAAATATAATATTTTTACTATGAGTTTTCTGGAATATATTTTATTTTTAATCCTTCACTTTTTCTATACTATTTCCTTTGAAGTTCTCTTTTCTTTATGCCCTTTTTTTCTAATCCTAAGGATATAAATGTTTAAATAATACCAGCTTTAGTTCTTCCCACTTGATTTTTTCTTTTAATAGTTTAACATGTCTTCCCTAATCTCTTTTTCTTTCATCATCATCAGCATATTGTTGCCTAATGGCCATAAACTCTACATATCATTCATGTTCTTCAGTTATAATTTACAGTCCTTTTTGAAAAACTGATCCTTGGTGATATTGATACCTTTTTGATAACAAAGTATAAATGAATGTAAATGAATGTATGAGATGAACCAAAGGAAAGCATATTTGACTTGATCCTCTGTATCAAGTTGAACATGAAGACTATATAAAGACTGCTAAGTACCTTTAAAATATCCAATAATGTATTAAAATCTAATGTAAAATCATATAAATACTATCAAATATCTATGAGATATTCAATGATGTGCTCAGAGCAAATACAGATTTTAAAAACATAGTAATTATAGGTTTAATTTTTAGGAATATCTTTTTCAGGCCTTAAAATTGTTAGCATATTTTATACTAACAAGAAATCATGACTTACTTTTTATATGGTGTTTGACACCAATCATGCACAGAATATGTAGTGTCATCAAAGATCCACTCATCTAGTGCAAGCAGTACTTCATGTTCTTTGAAGATACAAGTCTCTGAAAAAGCAGTAGAGTCATGTTGACTTTCAAGAAGACCAATAGAGTAGTCCACAATGTGAAGATCAGGAGTGGACACAATTTGAGATAATATTAGTATAAATTTTAAAATACAGTCTAACATACCTGAACATTAAGTGAATTGTTTGATTTGTGGTTGAAGAAATTATTTCCAAGATGACCAGGATGGGAGTATAGAGGAACTAAAGTTCCATATACCACTACCCATCCATTCCTCCAAAAAGAGTATGAGTTATCTTCAACCCACTGCTTTGCCTCCTTTTTTTCCTCTCCAGATGACCAATAAAGTATAGCTTTTCAAAAAGATGTATGATAAATTGTAGTTATAACACAATTGGTTACAAGCTACACAGTCTCATAACCAATACCTGCCTACAATGAAACCATGTGAGCACTAATAGCACTTTCATAGTGTCCAAAGTGATTGTCATATCCTGAGTGCAAGTCCAACTCCTGTAATTCCAGAATATTCCCTGTTCGTATTTCTGATTCTTATTTCATGTTTCCTGTTGCTCTTTCGCCTCGGACTTATGATATTGAAACCTTTATTTCTGACACCTGACATTCTCCTGTTTCCATCTGTCGTTCTGTCGTTCATTCATCACATCTGATGTTCCCTTATTACATCTGTCATCCTTATGTCTGTCTGTCTATTCCTTTGCAACACCCATACCATTCCGATGTTTCATATTCCTTACTCTGATGTTTCACATTCTATACTCTGACTTCTCTTCCATATATAAGTCTTGTAACTCTGTCATATTTCCTTAGTTCGAATATCGACTAAACTTCTTGATCAAACTTCTGTGCACTCTGTCTTAATCCTCATCTGACTCTTCCTCCCTCCCTCAGTCGTTGAGCGACTACTTCTGACCCCTGACCCTCTGAAATTCAGGACACCGGATCCACCGTAAGGGTGCACCACATAAGGTGAAGCCAAGTCCCATCCGACCAACTACTCTGGAGTTTCAGAGTAGCTCTGCCCCCTTCATGCGTAGTCCCGACCCACCAAGAGTTTGACCAGTTTGACAGTGATAAAGAGCTATAGCAACCTGAGCTGCAACAGATAGCTGTTGTGGAAGATCAGACTCATTGATAAATACAGGGTCATCCTGCAATGCTACCAGAAGTACATCAAATCACTGTAGAGTCATTTAGACATGTGTTTGAAATATATCTGGATGCTCATGCTTCCTGTTACACTTGGTCTGGATAGGAACAAACATAGACTCAAAGAAAAAGCAAACGTTCAGCTCAATGGTACAATGGCCAAAGAGACTACCTTCACAGAAGGATTTGGTCAGTGAAGCAGAGGCAAAGGTTCGACAATGTGAGCTCCAACATGTTCAAGAGGAAAGAGTGGATTAGACTCAAGTCTCAAGTAGATCTAGCTTAAGTTACAAGCTTGACTATCAAGGGTTTAAGTACTACTCTGGAATGTGCATGGACCAAGAGGAGATAAGAAAATGGAGGTATCATATGAGTTAGAAGGGAATAGCCTATTGGCCAAAGAAGAATCATATGATATGTGAAATACAAGAAAGGAAAAGAAAGTCTGTGTTGGAATGGACAGTTGCCTAATCATAATGAGTAAGCATAGAAGAAGAGGAAAGGAGAGATCTGTGTTGGAGCAGATCATGACTAAGTGTGTATGATGTGGTAAAGCATCTGGAAAAATACATGGTGATCTGAGAAGTAAAGAAAAAAGGGAAGAATAACAGGAAATTGTAACATTACCCCCTTTGTATGGATAAAGTCACCTGATTTTACAAAATAAAGTCAAATTAAAAAGAAGTAAAGGCATGCTCGCCCATAACGTTGTCTCAGGCAGTCTGATCAAACTCTAGTTCATCATTCCAAAAGAGGTCTTCATTGTCCTCTTTGATGTGCCATCCTGGGAGGTGGATGATCATACTGAAGTTGGCAGACGCTGCAGAACTAGTTGTTGCTGTGATGGATGACTCAGTGGATAGAGAGGTGGTGAATGATGTGTCAGTGATGTCAGAGTGGGGAGATCTAGGTTCTGAAGGGGGAGAATTGGTGTCAGGGCCAAAGGTGCATGGCTAGGGTTGATCTATATTGGGAATGGCATTCCACCCAGTAGGAGCAGTAGGAGATTGAGAGGAAGAGGTATGAGAGCAGTGGCAAGAGGAACAGGAGGATGGAGGTGAGTTAGATGGGGTGTGGTGATGCCAGTGGTAAGGGCAGCGGTATTGTGGGTGGCCAGGGGCAAGCCAATGACAGAAGGTGCAGTGGTAAAGAAGGCAGTTGGTGTGGATGCAGCCCAACCTCTGACAATGGAAGCAAGCCTGCAAATACATCGGATGGGAAGGTGTCAGGGGAGTGTTGAGGTAGGGGGTTTCTGCATCAGCAAGGGCCCATTCTTCAGCCGATCCAATGGGAGATGAGGATGCAGAAGGGGTAGATGGAGGGGGTAAGCTGGGAGGTGAGCTTGGCAGAGTGGGTGACTGCGGTGGTGGAACGGAGAGGGGTTCATCGTCATCTGGAGTGTTTATGAGGGCAAGCTGGTGAGCAGCTTCTTCAGCAACTGCTAATCCTCTGAGTTGTTCCATGGCTCGAGTGATTGTCTCTCTCTGTCCTCCTAGAGCTCTGGCCAGCATAGCATGGACAATGGTGGGAGTGTTTTCTTCTGGGGGAATAGTAGCCATGATGAGGTCATTATTACGGAGAGCAAGAACTAAATAATGAAGAGGGGAGGAAGGGGCTACAAGGGAATTGAGGATAAGGGCCACATGTGAATCAAGAAAAATGGTGACCATAGAGTCTAATAAAAGAATATCATCAACAGGGAGAGACAGTTCAGAGACATAAGGGGGCTCAATGTATTCGTAAGTAGGGGGTTGAGCCAGGGGAATTGCCATTGCACAGGTAGAAAGCAGAGTGGAGGTGGTGCTGGTGGATTGAGTGAAGGGAGAATGAGGGAGGGAAGACCTTGGGTCAGGACTTCTTATAGTCCTTGAGGATGTCCTTGGCATTTCCTAGGTTTCATTCTGGTTCCCAGGAGTTGTCCATTGTGGGATGTCCTTTCCACTTGATTAGGAATTCGCAATGTCTAGGAGTTCTGCAATGTCATAACACCTGTTCTACTTCATATTCTTCTTCCCCTTCTATAAGTTCCAGGGGTGGAGCCAGGAAGTTTGGGCTGTGTGCACTATTTTTGCAGTAGGGAGTCAGGAGGGAGGTGTGGAACATGTTGTGTATCTTCCACATCAGAGGGAGGCAGAGTCTATATGTAACAGGAGATAGGATATCAGTGATGGTAAAGGGTCCTTCTTGTTTTGGCATAAACTTAGGGTTCGGCAGGGAATGTTTCAAGTTCTGTGCTTCTAGCCACACTTTATCTCCTTTAGTGAATGGTGTGAAAGGCTTCTTTGACCTGGCTTTCATTACCTGTCTGGCTAATTCATGTGCTGCCAGGGCTTCTTCCCTTGCTGCGGAAAGGGTTCTAAGACATTCTTCTACTGCAGGAAGGTTCATTTCAGAAATGATCATGGGGAGGTGTCAGGGTTTATAGCCATACATGAGGTAAAATGGCTACTGATTCATGATGGAGTGAGGGTGGTGGTTGTATGCAAACTTGGCTTGGGAAATCATATCTGCCCAAGAGATTGGGTTCAAGCTACAGAAGATTTGCAGGTAGATTTCAACCTCCTAGTTCATGTGTTCTGTCTCTCTGTCAGTCTGGGGGTGGTACACAGTAGACAGGAAAAGGTTGTAGTGTAGGAGTTTTGCAAGTTCTTTAGCAAATGCAGAGGTGAACTGTGGGCCTTGATCTGAGATAATCTTATCATAAAGGCCAAATTGGGTGTAGACCTTTTTAAAGAAAAGAAGGGCTATGCCTTCAGAAGTAATCGTTTTTACAGTAGGGCAAAGAATTACCCCCTTCATAAGGCCATGGTCTACCATGACCAAAAGAGTGTCAAATCCCCTGGAGAGAGGGAGGTCTGTGATCAGATCACAGGAAATTTGTTGAAAAGGGCAAGATGCAGAAGAGGGAATGGGAAGAAGAGGAGGGGAGGTCAGGTGTGTATTGGCCTTGTTCTGTTGACAAAGGGCGCAACCTTCAATGTAACATTTCACAAAGGAGGCCAAACCAGGCCACCGGAACTCCACTGAGATGAGCTGATGAGTTTTCAAGTAACCAGGGTGTCCAGTGGTCGGGTGGTCATGATGCTTTTGTACACATGTTTGTCAGAGAGCTTCATCGTCAGGGATGTACACATGGTCCTGGAAAGTCAAGACTCCGGCTTCAAAGTGCCAGTCCAAGAGTCTAGATTGGAAGCGAGTGGGGAGTTGTTCAATACCTTGGACGGCAGTTTGAACAATGGGATAAGAGG
This sequence comes from Boletellus dicymbophilus, assembly GCA_038089035.1. NCBI lineage: Eukaryota > Fungi > Basidiomycota > Agaricomycetes > Boletales > Boletaceae > Boletellus > Boletellus dicymbophilus. Next base: position 7,242 of record JBBPKB010000927.1, read on the forward strand.
AGGAGGATTGCACAAGAGCATCAGAGAGGGATGTGTCAATGACATTTACAAAGAGGTCTGCAGGAAGGAGGGTGATGTCAGCATTATCATCATTGGTGGAGGGGATGAGGTCAGGGCAGTGAGAGAGCACATCAGGACCAGAAAGATCTTTCCCAGGAATGTGGGAGAATTTTAAGTCATAATCTGCAAGATCAAGTAACTATTGTGCCTGGCAATGGTTAAAGTTCTGGGATTGATGGAAGTACATCAAGTTCTTATGATCAGTGAAGACCTGCACTGTATGTGGAGATCTGTAGAGATAATGGTGCCATGCCTTCAGGGCATGGATCACTGCCAAGAGCTTCTTATTGTAGATGTCATAGCTCTGCTCAGCAGTAGCAAAAGTCTGGGAAAGGTAACCACAAGGGTACCAGTCTCCATTAGAATCAGCCTGGAGGAGTATGCCTCCTGAGGCAAACTTTGAAGCGTCGGTGGCAATGGCAAAGGGTCAGGAGATGTCCAGCATCATTAAAACTGGCTGTGAAAGAAAGATCTTCTTCAGCCTCTGGAACACTTCCTCACACCTTTGGGACCAGTCCCAAGCAGCGTTCTTCTTTGTTAAATTCAGAAGAGGTCGGGTGATATCGGAATATTTTGGTATGAATTGCCTATAAAAGTTAGCGAAGCCAAGGAAGGAGTGAACATCCTTGACTTGTTTCAGGGTTGGCCATTCAAAGATCCTCTGCAACTTGACTGGATCCATGGCAATCTGGTCGGGTTTGATGATCATCCTGAGGTATTTGACTTCAGTTGTCGCAAACTTGCATTTTTCAAGTTTGAGACAGAGGTCTAGTTCTTTCATGCACTGTAAGACAAGCTTAGTATGCATGGTGTGAGTTGTTTCATCAGGTGAGAAAATGAGAAGGTCATCCATGTAGATAACCAACCATCCTTCAGTAATCATATCTCAGAAGGAATCATTCATAAATCTCTGGAAGGTGGAGGATGAGTTTGTCAGTCCAAAGAACATCACTGTGGGTTTGAACAACCCCTTGTGCTTAATAAATGCTGCCTTCCATTGATCTCCTTTCTTGATGTGTATGTTGTTGTACCCCCAATGTATGTCGAATTTCATAAATACCTTCACACCTCTCAACTTGTCTACAAGGTCAGAAACAAGTGGAAGGGGGTAGGCATCACGAACTGTGTGTTCATTCAGATACCTATAATCTTGACAGGGGTGAAGGCCACCATCATTTTTCTTGACAGAAAAGAAGGGGGATGTTTGAGGTGACTTTGAAGGGCAGATCTTGCTGGTTTGAAGGTTCTCTTCTATGAAATCTTCTGCTGCCTTCTTTTCATCTGGAGCAAGCAGGTATATCTTGGACACCTTGGGAATGAAGGCATCATTGAGGTGGATTGCATGATCATATGGTCTGGAAGGAGGAATATGATCAGTAGCTTCTTTTTCAAAGATAGAAGCAAAATCTGTGTATTCAGAAGGAAGCATAGGCTTCAGTTTCTCTTGCTCTGCTTGTTGGGCGAGTTCTGTGGATAATGTTATTTTCCTAAGTCGTTTAGTAACAGGGGAGTTAGGAAAGAATCTGGACGCTGCTCTGGTGATGCATCCAACCATATAGGATTTGTACACTTCTTGTAAGATCTTCTCTGTTTAGGTATGCTGATAGGACCCATTGTTCTTCTATGTCGTAATTCTGATGACCTATTGGAGGTTGTTCTGGTGTTCTTGTAGTTTTCGTAAGGTATCTTGCCCTGTTACCTGTATAAGAGAAATACAGATCCATAGACCAATCGAGCTTCTCATCAATCTTGACTGTCTTCTTCTTCCAATCTATCTTCAGATTCATAGCCTTCAGCCAGGGATGTCCAAGGATGACATTCTTGCATCTACAGTGGATGATGTGAAGGAGAAGTTTCTGGGTTATCATGCCAATGCGAGCAAAGATGGTTGTCGTGAACTTGACCATACCATTTTTGTTGTCCAAGTGATTGGCATTTGAGACTTTGAACAGCTTCTGAAGGCAGTCCAAAGGAAGTTTGTGTTTCCGGGCAAAGTCCCAGTCAACACATGAGATTTTGGCACTGCTGTCAATGAGGGCAGTGATGTCGATGACTTTTAACATGCTTGAGGGGTTGATGATTTGAGCAGCAAGATGAACAGATGCATATTGAGAATCATCTAAGATTACAGGAGCAACAATTTTACAAGAGAAAGGGGAGACTTGCATCAAAGGAGTATCCCCTAACAAAAACCCTTTTGGTTCTTGTAGATGTGGGCCATGAAGGCCATGTCTTCTTCTTCTTCTACCTCTTCTAACCTTGGCAGGTCTTCTTCAACCTCTTCCACCTTTGTCACTTTTCGCACCTTTCTTTCTTCAATCTTCTTCAGCAGAGGAGGCCGATGGCCAGTCCTGTTCTTCTTAGGGCAGTTATGCACTAAATGACCATGTTCTCCACAATTGAAACAATTGCTTTTATGGTGGTATTCCTCATGTTGGGAAGTGGTGAGCTGGATGGCATTGATGTCCATAGCATTGGGGTTGTGGGGTGGGGTGGAGTATCAAGGTTGGGTTTGGTAGGCAGGGGTAGAAGGTCCAAACATTGACGGTTGGTTATTAAAGGAAGACACAATGTCTTGTTGGTTTCTAAAATGAATCACCTTGGCAATCCATGTCGTAATGTCCATGGGGACGGTTTCCATCGCATAGATGCAGGTTTGGAGGACTGGGTGAAGTCCTTTTGCAAAGAAGTTGATCAGTATCATCTGATCAGTAATTTGGGAGTTGTTGTGGCAGATAGAGAACTCTGCAATGTAATCTTCAAGCGACCATATGGTGCACTTATCTTTGGTCATAGTGAGGTTCTGCAGCTTTCCCAGGGCTGTGATCTTTGTCTCCTTCATCTGGAAGGTTTTCTCAAAGAGATTGAGGAAGTTGGTATACTTCCCAAATGATGACAGTGAAGCAGCCAACTTTTCTTTTTGGAAGGAGATA
>JBBPKB010000928.1:0-10234 GCA_038089035.1 Boletellus dicymbophilus
TGATCAGTAGTCTCTTTCTCAAAAATTGAGGCATATTCAGAATACTCTGAGGGAAGGACAGGTTTTGGTTTCTCTTGCTCAGCTTGTTGATCAAGTTCAGTAGAAAGGGTGATTTTTCAGAGTCGCTTGATAATGGGGGAGTTTGGAAAGAACCTAGACGCTGCTCTAGTGATACATCCTATTATATAGGATTGATGAGCTTCCTTTACCATATGGTCAGGGTCATTATCAAAGTAGACAGAGAGAACTCTCTGGTTGTCTGGGAGGTAGTTGTGGTGTTTTGGAGGTGGTTGCTCTAGGGTAGGGGTGGCTTTTGAGATGTACCTTGCTTAGTTAGATGTATGAGAAGTATAAATCCATAGATCAATCAAGTTTCTTGTTAATCTCAATGGTCTTCTTTTTCCAGTCTATCATCAGGTTGGTAGCTTTGAGCCAGCGGTGTCCAAGGATGATGTTCTCTTGTCCACAGTGGATGACATAGAAAGAGAGTTTCTGCATGATTGCTCCAATGCATGCAAAGATCATAGTAGAGAATTTGACCATCCAATTCTTGTTGTCAGAGTGGTCTACATTTCATACTTTAAATGGTTTTTGGAGTTGGATCAGGAGGTGTTTGTGTTTGTGCACAAAGTCCCAATTGATGCAGGAAATTTCAGCATCACTGTCAATGAGAGCAGTGATATTGATGATGTTAAGTGTACTAGAGGGGTTGATGACTTGTTGTTATGCTTGGTCTGGGTAGGAACAAACGTAGACTTGATAAAGCAAACAAGTCAGCTCAACAGTATAACGGCCAAAGAGACTACCTTCACAGAAGGATTTGGATCGGGTGAAGCAGAGGTGAAGGTTCGACGATGCGAGCTCCGACATGTTTCAAGAGGAAAGAGTGGATTAGACTCAAGTCTCGAGTAGATCTAGCTTAAGGTACAAGCTTGACTATTGACGGTTTAAGTACTAATTGTGAATGTGCACAGATCAAGAGAGAATAAGGAAAGGAGGATATCGTACGAGTGGAAGAGAATAGCCAATTGGCTGAAGAGGAATCATACGATATACAAAATACAAGAAAGGAAAATAGAGTCTGTGTTGGAATGGACGGTCACCTAATCATAATGAGTAAGTGCGAAGAAAGAAGAAGGGAAAGATCCATGTTGGGACGGATCATGACTAATCGTCTATGATGCGTTAAAGTGTCCGAGAAATATGCAGTAAACTGAAAGAAAAGTAATCGTAAATAAATGGAAAGGAAAAGTTGTAACATTACCCCCTTCGTATGAGTAAAGTCACCTGATTTTACAAAAAGAAAAAGTCAGATTAAAAAGAAGTATAAGCCTGTTCACCCGTGATGTTATCCCATGCATCCTGATCGTAATCTGGTTCGTCATTCCGGAATAGGTCGTCATCATTGTCTTCAATAGGCCGTCCAGGAAGATGGATGACCATGCTAAATCCCAATGATTCAGTAGACTGAGTAGACGCAGTAACAGTCAATTCAGTAGTGAGAGAAGTGGTAAAGGACATATCTGCCACGTCCGATCGGGGGGAACCAGGTTCCGAAGGTGGAGAGTTTGCGTCGGGGCTGAATGTATGTGGCCAGGGTTGATCTATGTTTGGGATAGCGTTCCAACCAGTAGGAGTGGCAGGGGATTGGGGAGAAGATTGTCGAGAGTGACGGCGAGAGGATCATGAGGACAGTGGAGAGCTGGATGGGGTATGGTGGCACCAGTGGTAAGGGCAGTGGTATTGTGGATGTCCTGGGGCAAGTCATCGGCAGAAGACACAGTGATAGAGGAGACAGTTTGCTCGAATATGTCCTAGTCTTCGGCAATGGAAGCACGCCTGGGAATACATTGGGTGTGAAGGCGGCAAAGGATCACTATGATATGGTCTTTCTGCTTTGGCGAGTGCTCGTCCTTCAGCTGATCCAATTGGAGAGGAGGACATGGATGGAGTAGATGGAGGGGGTAGGCCTGGAGGGGAACTTGGGGGAGTAGGTGATTGCAGAGGTGGTACAGGGAGCAGATCTTCGTCGTCAGGAGTGTTGATAAGGGCGAGCTGATGGGCGGCCTCTTCTGCTACAGCTAACCCTCCAAGTTGCTCTAAGGCTCTAGCAATCGTACTCCTTTGGCCTCCAAGGGCTCTAGCTAGTACTGCTCATGTGATGGTGGGGGGGTCTTCTTCGACGGGTAAAGTGGCCATTACAAGATCGTTGTTGCGAAGGGCAAGGACTAAATAATGAAGGGGGGACGAAGGAGCAATCAGAGAATCGAGAATAAGCGCTGCATGAGAATCTAAGTAAACAGCGACCATAGAATCTAATAAGAGGGAATCATTAACGGGAGGAGTGAGCTTGGAAACATAAATGGGCTCAATATATTTGTAGGTGGGGGGTTGTGCAAGGGGGATGGCCATTGCTGCAGAGGTGGATGGTGGAGCAAAGATGTTGTCGGTGGATTGAGCAGATCAAGGATGACGGAGGAAAGACTTTAGGTCGAGTCTTTTTATAATCGTTGAGAGTGTCCTTGGCGTTCCATAAGTTTCGTTCTGGTTCCCAGGAGTTGTCCATTGTGGGATATCCTTTCCATTTCACCAAAAACTTGTGATATCTCGGAGTCCCTCGATGGCGTAACACCTGTTCCACTTTGTACTCTTCTTCTCCTTCTATCAGTTCAGGAGGTGGAGCTGGGAAGTTCGGGCCGTGTGCGCTGTTTTCATGATAAGGTGTGAGAAGAGAAGCATGAAACGTATTGTGGATCTTCCACATTTGTGGTAGATGGAGTCTATATGTAATTGGAGATAGGACATCAGTGATGGTAAACGGTCCTTCTCATTTTGGCATAAACTTAGGGTTTGGCAGGGAACGTTTCAAGTTCCGAGCTTCTAACCACACCTTATCTCCTTTGGCGAATGGTGAGAAGAGCTTCTTCGACCGTGTCTTCATCACCTGTCTGGCTAATTCATGTGCCGCCAGGGCTTCCTCTCGTGCTGCAGAAAGGGTTCTGAGACATTCTTCCACCACAGGGAGATTTGTTTCCATAATGATCGTGGGAAGGGGTCAGGGTTCATAGCCGTACATGAGATAGAACAGCAACTGATTCGTGACGGAGTGAGGGTGGTGGTTGTGCGCAAATTCCGCTTGTGGGATCATATCAGCCCAGGAAGTGGGATTTGATCCACAGAAGATCCACAGGTAGGTTTCGACCTCCTGGTTCACTTGTTCCGTTTCTCTGTCAGTCTGGGGATGGTATGCTGTAGACAAAGAAAGGTCGTAGCATAGGAGTCTAGCAAGTTCTCTAGCAAATGCTGAGGCGAACTGTGAGCCTCGGTCAGAGATAATCTTGTCATAAAGGCCAAAGCAAGTGTAGACCTTTTTAAAGAAAAGAAGGGCAACGCCTTCGGAGGTTATCGTTTTTACAGTAGGGCAAAGAATTACCCCCTTTGTAAGGCCATGGTCTACAACAACCAAAAGAGTGTCAAATCCCCCAGAGAGAGGGAGGTCGGTAATCAGACCACACGAGATCTGCTGGAAAGGGTGAGAAGCCGACGAGGGAATAAGGAGGAGAGGAGGGGAGGTAGGATGAGTGTTCACCTTGTTCTGCTGACAAAGGGCGCAACCGTCAACATAACATTTTACAAAAGAAGCTAAACCAGGCCACCAAAACTCCGCAGAGATGAGTTGGCAGGTTTTCAAATATCCAGGGTGACTGGCAGTTGGGTGATCGTGATGCTTCTGCACACACGTACGTCAAAGCATTTCATCATCAGGGACATAGACACAATCCTGGAATGTCAATACACCTGCATCAAAATGCCAATCAGAGAGGTGGGATCTGAAGTGAGCTGGGAGTTGTTCAATATCCTGAATGGCAGTTTGAACAATGGGATCGGAAGAGGAGGATTGGGCGAGTGCGTCAGAGAGGGAAGCATCTATGACGTTGACAAAGAGTTCTGCAGGAAGGAGGGTGACGTCGGTGTTATCATTATCAGTGGAAGGAATGAGGTTGGGGCAGCAAGAGAGTGCATCTGGACCAGAGAGATCTTTCCCAGGGATGTAGGAGAACTTTAGGTCGAAATCAGTGAGATCAAGTAGCCATCGTGCCTGGCGACGGTTAAGATTCTGTGGTTGACGGAAGTATGTCAAGTTCTTGTGATTGGTAAAAACCAGTACCCTATGGGGGGATCCGTGGAGATAATGGTGCCATGCTTTCAGGGCACGGATGACAGCCAGAAGTTCCTTGTCATAAATATCATAATTTTGTTTGGCAGCGGCAAAGGTCTGAGAGAGATAGCCACAAGGGTGCCATTCTCCGTTGGAATTGGCTTGGAGGAGTATGCCTCCAGAGGCAAACTTCGAGGCGTCTGTAGCAACGGCGAAGGGTCAGGTAATATCGGGCATGGTGAGTATGGGTTGTGAAAGAAAAATCTTCTTCAGCCTCTGGAATGCTTCTTCACAGTTCTGGGACCAGTCCCAGGGGGCGTTCTTCTTCGTCAAATCTAGAAGAGGACGGGCGATGTTGGAGTATTTCGGTATGAATCGCCTATAAAAATTAGCGAAGCCAAGGAAAGAGTGAATGTCCTTGACTTGTTTCGGTGTCAGCTATTTGGAGATCCCTTGTAGTTAAACAGGGTCCATGGTGATTTGGTTGGGTTTGATGATCATCCCAAGGTATTCTACTTTGTTTGTCGCAAACTTGCATTTTTTGAGTTTGAGACAGAGATCAAGTTCTTTCATGTGCTGTAAGACAAGCTTAGTGCATGTCATGTGAGTTTCATCATCAGGAGAGAAAATAAGGAGGTCATCCATATAGATAACCAACCATCCTTCAGCAATCATATCACGGAAGGAGTCATTCATAAATCTTTGGAAGGTGGGGGGTGAGTTCATAAGTCCGAAGAACATCACTGTGGGTTCAAATAACCCTTTATGCATGATAAATGCCGCCTTCCATTGGTCTCCTTCCTTAATATGTACATTGTAGTATCCCCAACATACATCAAATTTCGTGAATACCTTCGCGCCTTTGAGCTTATCTATGAGGTCAGAGACAAGCGGAAGAGGGTAGGCATCTCGAACAGTATGTTCGTTCAGATACCTGTAGTCTTGGCAAGGGCGAAGGCCTCCATCCTTCTTTTTGACAAAAAAGAAGGGTGATGCCTGAGGTGACTTCGAAGGGTAGATCTTATCCATTCGAAGGTTTTCTTCGAGGAAGTCTTCCACCACCTTCTTTTCATCAGGGGTGAGTGGATATATCTTCAATACCTTGGGAATGAAGGTATCATCTAAATGAATCGTGTGATCATAAGGTCTGGAGGGAGGAATATGATCAGTGGCTTCTTTTTCGAAGATAGAAGCGAAATCTTTGTATTTGTTCAGAAGTGTAGGCTTCGGTTTCTCTCGCTCCGCTTGTTGGGCGAGTTCAGTGGATAGGGTGATCTTCCTGAGACATTTAGTAACAGGAGAATTAGGGAAAAATCTAGACGCTGCTCGGGTGATGCGTCCAACCATATAGGATTTATGTGCTTCCTTGAGGAAGTAATCTGGGTCTTCTCCATTGAGGTAGGCAGAGAGAACTTGTCGTTCTTCTGTGTCGTAATTTTGATGACCTATAGGAGGTCGTTCCCATGTTCTGGAGTTCTTTGAAGAATATTTCACCCTGTTACTTGTGTGGGAGAAATATAAATCCATAGATCGATCGAGCTTCTCGTTAATCTCGACTGTCTTCTTCTTCCAATCAATCTTCAGATTTGTAGCCTTCAGCCAGGGATGTCCAAGGATCACGTTCTCGTGTCCACAGTGGATTACGTGGAGGAGGAGTTTCTGGGTTATCGTGCCAATGTGGGCAAAGACAGTGGTTGTGTACTTGACCATTCTGTTCTTGTTATCCGAGTGATCGGCGTTTCGTACTTTGAACAGCTTTTCAAGACGGTCCAAAGGGAGATGGTGCTCCTTCACGAAGTCCCAATCGATGCAGGAAATTTCAGCACTGCTATTGATGAGGGCGGTGATGTCGATGACTTTCAGGGTGCTCGAGGGGTCAATGATTTGCACAGCAAGATGAACAGATGCATAGGCAAAATCATCTAGGAATACAGGAGCAAGCTTTTTACAAGAAAAAGAGGAGACTTGCATTGAAAGAGAATCCCCTAACAAAAACCCTTCTGGTTTTTGTAGATGTTTGCCACAAAGGCCATGTCTTCTTCTTCTTCTTCATCTTCCACTGGTTCTAACCTCAGCAGGTCTTCTTCAACTTCCATCCTTGCCACCTTTCTCACCTTTCACTCTTCTGTCTTCTTCGGCAGAGGAGGTTGACGACCAGTCCTGTTCTTCTTAGGGCAGTTATGCGCTAAATGACCGTGTTCTCCGCAATTGAAGCAGTTACCTTTGCGGCGGTATTCATCATGTTGGGAGGTGGAGAGTTGGAGGGCATTGATGTCCATGGCGTCAGGGTCTCGAGGTGGGGCGGAGTAGTGAGGTCGGGTTTGGTAGGCGGAGGTGGAAGGTCTGAACATAGAAGGTTGGTTGTTGAATGAGGATGTGATGTCCTGTTGGTTTCGGAAATGAATCACTTTTGCAATCCATGTCATGATGTCCGTGGGGACCATTTCCATCGCGTATATGCGGGTTCAAAGGACTGGGTGAAGTCCTTTGGCAAAGAAATTTATCAGGATCATTTGGTCAGTGATCCCAGAATCATTGCAGCAGATTGAAAACTCCACAATATAATCTTCAAGCGACCGTATGGTGCACTTTTCCTTCGTCATCGTGAGGTTCTGCAGCTTTCCCAGGGCTGCGATCTTCGTTTCCTTTGTTTGGAAGGTCTTTTCAAAGAGGTCTAGGAAGTCAGAATATTTCCCAAACAATGGCAGTGAAGCGGCCAGCTTTTCTTTTCGGAAGGAAGTTGCCCAACCAAGGGCGGTGCCCTTCTTCATATAGGAGAGGGCATAGCCAATTCTCTTGTTGTCTGTATCATATAGCGTCTCATTGATAAGGAGATACGTCTTGACCGAAAGCAGCCATGCTTCGGCCTTATCGTAGCTTCCGTCAAAGTCATCGGGAGTGCCGATCTTCAGTTCCATTGCTTTCGAGGTAGACATGGTAGGAGGGGTTACAGCAGATATGCGAGGGGTTTGTAAGGTAGGTGGATGAGTGACAATAGGATGAGGTGGTGGTGCTGTGGCAGTAGAGAGAACTGCTGTAACAGGAGATGGCTCAGGTGACGGAGTTCTGGAAGGGAATAGAAGAGCAAACGGATGGGGAGATGGGGATCTTGGCAGTTCTTCCGATGGTTCAGGGGTCAGGGATCTAGTGGAGTCTGAGGGGACTACTTCTTCTGATTCTGAGTTGTGGGTGGACTCATTTCAGGGTTCCCAAATGCCAACATGCGGTAGTACCAGTCTGGACGGAATCTTGAATCAGAGGGGGACTGCAACAGCAAGGGATGTGGGTCTTCAATATCTGGGTGGGGGGGGTCGCAACAACAATGAAGCGGGTCGAGGAGTAAGCTAGATCTTTTGTTATGCTTGGTCCGGGTAGGAACAAACGTAGACTCGATAAAGCAAACAAGTCAGCTCAACGGTATAATGGCCAAAGAGACTACCTTCACAGAAGGATTTGGATCGGGTGAAGCAGAGGCGAAGGTTCGACGATGTGAGCTCTGATGTGTTTCAAGAGGAAAGAGTGGATTAGACTCAAGTCTCGAGTAGATCCAGCTTAAGGTACAAGCTTGACTATCGACGGTTTAAGTACTAATCGTGAATGTGCACGGACCAAGAGAGAATAAGGAAAGGAGGATATCATACGAGTGGAAGAGAATAGCCGATTGGCTGAAGAGGAATTGTATGATATACAAAATACAAGAAAGGAAAATAGAGTCCGTGTTGGAACAGATGGTCGCCTAATCATAATGAGAGAGCATGAAGAAAGAAGAAGGGAAAGATCTGTGTTGGGATGGATCATGACTAATTGTCTATGACACGTTAATGTGTCCGAGAAATATGTGGTAAACTGAAAGAAAAGTAATTGTAAATAAATGGAAAGGAAAAGTTGTAACACTTGTAACACAACATGAACAGAGGCATGTTTAGAGTCATCTACAAATACAGGGGTGGTAGTAGCACAGAAAAAGGGGAGTACTTGTGTCAAAGGAGTACTCCCACTTAAAAACCCTTTTGGTTCTTTGTAAAAAGGTTCACCACAAAGACTTCATCTTCTTCATTATCATCCTCATCTACTTCTTCCAACCTGGGAAGGTTTTTTTCTACTTTCAATACTTTTCATATCTTTTCTCCTCACTCTTCTTTGGCAAGGGAGGCTTCCTTCCACCATTCCCATTCTTCTTGGGGCAGTTGCACACTAAATGTCCATGTTCTCCACAATGGAAGCAGTTCCCCTTGCATTGGTATTTATCATATTGGAAAGGGAAGAGCTGAATAGCATCTACATCTATAGCATCATGATCTCAGGCAGGAGCAGAGTAGCAAGGTTTAGAGGTGTGATGGAACATGATAGAGGGTCCAAACATAGAGGGTCAATTGTTGAAGGAAGACCCAATGTCTTGTTGGTTATGAAAGTTGATTGCTTTCATAATCCAGGTCATGATGTCAGTGGATACAGTCTCTATAGCATAGATGTGAGACTAGAGGACTGGATGGAGTCCTTTCACAAAATAATTAATGAGAATCATGTGATTGGTGATATCCAAGTTGTTGCAGCAAATGGAGAATTCTCCAATATACTCTTCTAGTGACCATATGGTGCATTTATCTTTCATCATTGTCAAGTTCTACAGTTTTCCTAGGACTGAGATCTTAGTTTCCTTTGTCTGAAAGGTCTTTTCGAACAGATTGAGGAAATCAGCATATTTCCCAAATGAAGGTGGGGAGGCAGCAAGCTTTTCTTTTCAGAATAAGGTAGCCCATCCAAGGGCAGCACCTTTCTTCATATAGGAGAGCACATAGCTGATCTTGTTGTTGTCTGTATCATATAAGATTTCATTGATGAGGAGGTACATCTTGACCAAAAGTAACCACAATTCAGCTTTGTCATAGCTTCCATCAAAATTATCTGGAGCCCCAATCTTTAGTTTGGTTGCCTTTGTAGTAGTAGACATGGTAGGAGTAGTTACAGCAGGGTTTTGAGCAGGTTGAGGAAGATGGATAGTGTGAACAGTAGATGGAGTCAAGGTAGGGGTAGGAAAAGTTCATGGAGGTACCACAGAGGTAAAGGGAGTTGCTGTAACAAGAGTGGGTTCAGGTGAAGGTTCCCTAGATGGGAATAGAAGGGCAAAGGGGTAGGGTGACAGAGTTCTGGGGGGTTTTTCTAGAGAGAGGTTGTTTGTTTCAGATCAAGGGGAATCAGATGTGGTAGTAGTTATTTTGTCTGATCCTGTGTCAGGGGTAGGGTCATTCCTAGGTTTCCAGATCCCAACACAAGGTAGGAATACTTCAGGAGGAATTTTGAATCAAGTGGGGACTGCAACAGTGAGGAAAGTGGGTTGTCATTCTGGGTTTCAGGTCAGGGACCACAGCAACAATGGAGCAGGTCAGAGAAGGAAGCTAGATCTTTTGTTACACTTGGTCTGGGTAGGAGCAATCTTAGACTTGAAGAGTAAAGCATTTGGTCAGCTCCATAGTACAACAGCTGCTGAGACTACCTTCAAGGAAGGATTTGTATCAAGTGTAGCAGAGGTGAAGGTTCAACAATGTGAGCTCTGATGCAATTTAAGAGGAGAGTGAGTGGATTGAAGTCTCAAATAGATCTAGCTTAAAGTACAAGCTTGACTATCAAGGGTTTAAGTACTTGTGCTATGGTGTACAGACCAAGTGTGGGAAATGGGAAGAAGGATATCATATGAGTTGAAAGAAGAATGCCCATTGAGTGAAAGAGAATCATACAATAGTTAAAATACAAGAAAGTATATGGGAGGCTATATGGGAATAGACAAACATGTAATCTCAAAGAGTAAACATAAAAGAACAAAAAAAGGATCTGTATTGGAATGGATCATGCCTAATATGAACGATGTAGCCATCATATCAGTAATGGTACAAGGGAAAAGTAAGGAGAAATGAAGTAAAAGAAGAAAATCATAACAGAATCATGTATGGACTATACTGATCTTGATTCTCCCACATGTACATTAGATAAGATACTATGAAATATTTATGTTCATTCTGAAAGTGGCTCCCTGGAATGTGGCACCAGAATTAAAAAATAGTGTACTTGATTCTCTTG
>JBBPKB010000929.1:0-10231 GCA_038089035.1 Boletellus dicymbophilus
CGGAACAGGCATTTACGAGCGCCGCCCACCGCCCACCGAGGCGTGCAGCACGCGTTTGGTAATAATATGCCTTGCTAATGGGGTTGAGACGTTCGGCCCCCAGGACGAGGAACACAAGGAGCCAAGGGTCAGGTGCACTAGCATTTGTGTTGCCCGCGTCACCAAGTGCGCCTGCGCCCGCCCCACCCCGCGATCCAAATGAGAAAGCGTCAGCGGCCCGGTCTACTAATGCGCGAGCTGCCTGGCCCAACACTGCGGGCGTCTGGGCGTATGTTTCGTCTAGATAGGTTGCAATCGCGAGTGAGTCGACGACGAACGCGCCGGTATTTGGATCTTCGATCGCAGGCAAGGTGTAGGGTGGCCGTGTAACACCTTTAGACAGAAGAAGTCCCTCGATATCGGGGAACTCGACCCAAACGGTGGTGAATGGCAGTCGTTTGTACCCGAGACAGTATCTGTAAGAGTAGGCAACGGGCCAGCGAGAAGTGAACTTATAGCCTTACGGGCGATAAGCCAAGTAAAAAGATACCTGGTCTTCATGGTATTTGGAGACCATGGACGGCCCTTGGTGATGCAAGGAATATCATAGAGGATTATGGGCTTTAGTTCTGTAGACGCCATAGTTGACGTCCTCGAGCGCTGAAGCGCCTCCGAAGACAAAGAAAGGCAAACATCTCATCTGATTCTTTGTGTGAACGCCGCGCACTATCATCGTGCTACTAATCACCGCGCTTCTTTTCTTTTGGCAGGTCACATCGATGAGGGCTTCACCTAGTGCGACTAGTTTTTCTCCCTCTTTCCACCTTATATGCAGCGAACTGCAGGAGACCACTTCACCATAGCTATTACCCCCCATTCGCAGTCATTAATTCATAGGTAACTGCGGGTCCAGGCTCCAGGGGAACATCTTTTGTGGTGTTCGATCTGACTGTGGAAACTAACCCGAGGCGATGGTGCGCGGTCGTTAAGAGCGGAATCAAACCCTGGCAGATAATCAGGCTGACCTTCAAATAACAGAGTCGAGGGACGTATATGACAAAATACCCTCGAGACACGGCCGAGGGTAAGTACTTAGCTGTGGTTTTCTATGAGCGGGTGCTACTAGGTCTCGGATGGTGAGTGTTGCAAAGTGCTTACGATACTTAGGTTTTTAATCTGGAGATTGGGATAAACGTGGTAAAATGGTGCAAAACAATCAGAAGTTAATCGCCCGCACTGCTTCCACATAGTGTATATTCAAGAATTCAGTGGAGGTTTTATAAATCGTAAGATTCTTACACAGGCTTTGTATCCATACTTCCAAAAGCAGGGTTTATTGTAATCCACCTGGAACATTGTCACGAAACGTTGCACCACAAAAAAAGACAAGGAAGGTTGAACGAACGTAATGTTGGATCGGGGCTTCAGTGACATCAATCGATTCACGCAAGCGAAGAAGTCTATTTCGGAACGGATAAAAAGGGTCGACTCTTGGTCAACCTCTATACCCGACCCACATAAATTTCTACCTCCACTGACAAGAGACGTCTCACCACATGCTTGCTCATCTTCCCTTTTTCGTTGCGATCACCGCTATCGTCAGCGCCGTCGCCGCTCCTAGTGGCTGGTCTACCAGTGGTAGCAGTGGAGGATGTGTCCGCGGCACGCCCTATTGCTGCAGAGCTTCGTCTGGAAACCTTTTTGACTTGGTGTCATCGCTGGCAAACTGCCAGCCATGCGCAATTGACTCAGAGTGCCCTAGCGGCACCTACACCGCGTGTTTTGGTAACGTCGTGAGTGACCAAAACCCTTCACTAGCCACACAATATTATTAGTTGTCCGGATCAACTGACGGCACGAGGCTCGTTTTCAGGCCATTTCAGAGGACTGACCGAACTTGGTCAGTAAATTGAAACACAGGGAGTCGACGTCTTCTGGGTTCAACTTCAAGTACGAACGTGGCGGTTTTGTCATGTTTTTGATTTCCGGTCCCTGCTTATAGTTCTTGGTTGTCCACGCTTCACGTCACTCACGACTCTGGTCACGAGAACTACGATGCTGTTGTGAAAATTCTTGTAGGATGAAATCATGCTGAGACGGCCAGCAAGACACTCACGTCCCGTTTACCGGTTACGTTTTGTAGATATTTTTTATTTAACTATTGAACTATGAAATTATATCACGCGTTTGAGGAAACGTCCAATGGCAAAGGCTGGATGATGTTACATGTGAAATAGACACACGTCATTACTGGACTAGACAAGTTTTGATATAGAATCTTCCCGCGACCTCGACAGCACGTACTGATCGTTCGTGCGAACACAGCGGCAGATCTTGAAAGGAAAGTTGATTTCGACTTACACTTTCAAGTTGTCTCTATCGTCCATAGATCTCTTCGAGAATTAGTTGTTTCGTGTTTCATGTTTCGTGTGTAGATCTTCCGCTTGCACGATAGTCTTCTTGATTCCTGCTTTTTTATTTCTTCCGGTGTAGCCCCCCTTTTTTCAGAACACAACTTGGGCTCCAGTTTCCCGGCTCAACTTCTTGATCATTCGAGAGTTACGGTGACGTACCTACCCGGCGGCGTATCAGCTGGGCGCCCAACACCATAGGTATCATCCAGTTCATGCTGTATTGTGTGACCCGAGCGTCTCGGAGAAATATATCATTATGTAACTTCTTCAGCGAGCATATGATCCTTCTCAGAGATTCTGCGCGCCAGACGGTTCTTCCTCGATCATATTTCCAGTGACTGAGCGCGCTGCGGCACGAACTTTGGTCAAAACAAAGGTGTTCTTCGGGCATGTTCTAATTGGTAAGTTACCATATGACCCGGCGGCGCCACTTTGCTGTCCCTCTGCGGCAGTGAGCCCGAGGTGTTCGGACTCACAGTGTCGACGGTCGTTAACCCTGGGCGTCGACCTTGGTGTGTAGCATGTCCATTCTCTTAGCGAGCCACAGTAATGTGACCAAGAATCAAGAAAGGGCAGCGACCCGTCTATAACATCTCCCGTGAGGGGATAGAATATATCGGTCCCACCGGCTCGTAGGGCTACTACCAGTGGACAGTAGAGTCTAAACGGTGGCCGACCGTCGAATAAACGTATTCTACCGTTACTGTAAGTGACAGAGTCAACGAATGAAGCGCGCGTTACTTGTTAGCAGCCATGAAGTTGCTCTGGTGTAGCTTGTACATGTAGGTCCAGCTGGGAGATATGTGACCGAAATAGCAAGATCCAATGACGGACCCTGATCGTGGGAACTCATGCAATGTTGTCTCGCTTCCATCACATCGGGAACCGGAGTAGTTCTCGCATACTTGCACTTCAGTATCAACGCCCCCGCCGATAACTAGCATTGTTCCCATGTAAGTTGTTCAACCTGATGGTGCATGCTCATAATTTTGTGACTGTTTTTTTAAAAAAAACAACTTGAGAGACGAAACGGAGGTTTTCACAGAGATCATATTGGTTACCGAGATCCCTCATTCATATTTCGTCTCGCTCCACCTGCACATGCAGATGCCATTATAATTACATCACGAACGTAAGTGATACACGGTGTTCAAGTCATGGAACAAAACAAAACTCAATGACCGATTCTAGACATATTTCAACTCGGGGTGTTCAGCTGCTTACCTATGCGTAGCTCCAAGCTTCCTTCGCCATGGAGACGGAAGAAACCACACCATACCGCGTAGGTCAGCCTCCTATTCCCAGTCTACTTACAACGAATGAATCCAATCTACCGAGAATTATTTCGCAGGCTCAGAACCGACACATGGCTCCCAAAGATCGACAGATAATCTAACGGAGAAATTATGGACTCGCACTCAAATAGTGCCTTCGATTCGCGACGTTTGGAGCGCCCGTGGGTGTTGTATCGTTCGTTTTGATTGCAGACCAAAGCAAAGTGTGCGTATATTTATAATTTTGCTATCTAGTCTCGCTCGAGATCAGCTGAGACCTTCATTGAAAGAAGACTAGTGGCTTTCAAATCACACCAATCTTGTACGTCCTCTCTGTAAGCAACCGCAGTAATTCCATCAGTGCGTATGTACCTCCAAAGTCTTTTGTGAAAAACTCGGTTCCCCAGGCTTCTGATCGGAGCTCGCTTCATGAACTGGCAGTTGGGTAGGATAACGCGTATGCGCTTACGAACTTGACTTGAAGGAGCACAATAATTAGTAAGTGTGTGAATTTTCTTTTAGGAACAATTAAGGAGAGTGTTCGTTACTACTAATGTCATCACTTTTGCTCCAACATTTCCGTCACAAAACATATAAGTCACGTAAAAATATGATCTAACGTAACTTCTCTACCGGGGACTCCACTGAGCCTCAATCCTCTGCTCCAAAAAAAAAGGGGGGGGCAAGCTGAATAGGCGATGTGCCTGCCTTCAACCGAATCCGACAAAGATAGACTACGTGAACATGCTCGCTCGTCTTCGTTTCACCTCCGCTTTCACCGCGGCACTGATGGTGACCGTGGTCCAAGTCGGCGCTGCACCCACTACCGGCGCCTCAGGTTGGACCAGCACCAGTGGTTGCACCGCTGGCAGTCCCCTGTGCTGCAAGACCACCGGTACTACCCACATCATTGATTTCGTATATATGTATGTGTGTTCGTTGCTAGCTGACTGACGACGTGGCGTGTTTTCTTCAAGCAGGAGGGAACTAATTCAGTAGCGAACCATGGTCTGAAAACATATGTTATATCTAGAAGGGGCTTGTCGAGTCTTCCAAGCTCCTGGATCGTGAACAAACATTTTTGGTCCCCTTCGTAGAATGAGGGAAAGGTTCTAGTCATGAAAGTTCTGTGAGTGCCGTAATGAAAATTCACGTAGGTTATGGTTACAGACTATATAAACTCCTGGGTGACCACAAATGCGCCTCGAGGGCCGGCGATTTGATTGCATACGACGAGTGACACGAGGAACTTAAACACCCAACGGATGATTTGCCTTGCCACGGAATCCATTTAGCGAATGCGAGATAAGCACCAAAAAAAAAACTACTTATGGGCCGAGATACGACGCGTTCGAATTTCTAATAAGCGTGACAGCGAATAAAGCGATCGAGTGTTTGAGAAGCGTGTGGAACGACGTAGCTTCCATGGACGAACGATCACATGCACAGATGGCCGTTATGAAGGTTGCTTCGAATCTGGATGGGCTGCATAAAGAATGCCACGTCCGATTCGGCGGCATCCGGGACGAAGGACTCATTTTCGCGATGAACGACAAAGAGAGCAAGAGTATCGGTTTTTCCGGACGTAAGCATTCGAAGCTGGCGCGGCCCAGAGCGGCCTGGGGGATGACCCAGAGCAGCTCAATTGATTCGACGTCTTTGGATAATTTTTGAAGGAATACGCAATGAATATATTTGCCTGGACTTCAGACGAGGGCGGACCGGGTAAGCATGCAAAATCGTGGAGGTAGGGTACAATGTAGGACCGGCACAAGACGTGGCCTTCTCCATCAAGAGAAGATGAATCTTTGTGAAATGATGGGACTCTGATCCCAATGAAAATAAGTCACCGCTGTTTGCTTATCGTGAAGTGGGTTCACCAAAATGAAAAGTTCACGCGAGTTGTGGATGGCGGAACTCTCCCCCTGCGCACACCTGGACACGACGGGATGAATACTAATAAGCATGCGAATCCATCCAATGTCATGTGATGTGACGGAGTGTGACAGGGCCCTGCTGAGTGCAATGCTGAGACATGATAAGTCGTGTTGAGTTTAAATAATCAAGTACAGTAAACGGTTGCGCTGTGGCTATGCATTTGACTGCAAGTTACTTTACATTGTGAAAAATA
Source organism: Boletellus dicymbophilus (assembly GCA_038089035.1). Taxonomy (NCBI): domain Eukaryota; kingdom Fungi; phylum Basidiomycota; class Agaricomycetes; order Boletales; family Boletaceae; genus Boletellus; species Boletellus dicymbophilus. The sequence continues at coordinate 5,799 of JBBPKB010000929.1, forward strand.
CTGTAATAAAATAACTACAATCACACATCTGCCCCAATCTGAATGGTTTCAGCACAAAAAATCAAATGCACTGTTCTTCGTGTTTGTATGCGTGGGATTTTCTCCTAACGATGTTGTGAATATACTATAAATTTTTCTTTGCTTGCGGCAGCTCACTGTCTACTTATGACTCTGACTTGCTGTCACCTCAATAAGGTAGTCAATTAGAGTAAAAAATTAACTAGTCCTTCAACTCTTCAAAAAAGTGAAAAGTAGAAACACGAGAAACTCGTAATACATGTTCTACACCACTTGATGTACGGAATTCCTGCCAATCAACGTTGTGCAATTACAGTTGGATTTCTCTGCTTTGGCGCACTGTTGTCACAGAAAGCACGTAATATTGAATGGGTTCACATGACGGAAGAACTATGGAGACTCTCGACTCCGCCAGACTCCGCTCGGCACCCTCCATCCTGCACTGCCACGATATGGACTATATACACAGGTCGGACAAACACAACCCCCCTCATATCGGTGGTCTATAGTCCTTTTGAGCTAATCACACGCGAACATGAGAAACCGACGACGACGACGAAAAAAAAGGAAACTACTACTCACACATGGTGATCCGATCCCCGAGCGAGAGCGCGATACCTTGCGTCTTACTCCGAATCCGAACGTGGCCAACGATCGTCCCCGCTTCCGTGCGTTCGATGCTGAGATTCGCCAGCGCGTCCTCGCCTGTATCATCCGTTTCATGTCAAACGCCCGTCACACCTTTTTTTTGGTTAAAAAAAGAGAAAAAAAAAGCAACTGACCGAAGAGACTCCGAGCATACATGTTGGCGGAGAGAAAGTCGCACTCGCCCGACATGGCACCTTCGGGAGTTAAACAAGACATGTTGGTCGATTTCATGACGTGTTTGAGATAGTCGCGTGGGTCACTGATATTTTTTTTTATTTAAAAAAAGATGTCAGTGAGGCATTTGAATGTGTGCGGACAAGGGTGAGACGTACGACATGTTGGTCGACACGTTGACTCGGTTTTCCCACTCGAACTCGGTCCACATATTCCGGAACTGCAGAATAAACAAAAGTGTTGCGTCAATAGGTCCATCCGTGAACAACTTCACCATAAAATTTTTCGGAGGAACTCCTACCTGAGTTTCGCTACAGTAAGCAGGCTTGATGTAGTCCATAATGTCGATATGGATGTCGTTCAAGATCACGCACGACTCCGCGAGACCCGGGCCTTCCCACAGGATGCTGCCAAAGATGACGCCGGTCTCGGTCGAGGAGACCTTGATAGTCGCCTTGATGCTCTGGAAGCCGTGCGGCGCGATGGTGTAGACAGCCGGTCGCTCGACCAGCTTGAGGTCACCCAACGTCGCAAAGTCGAGGCAGAGGTTCTGAAGCGTGTTTGGCGTTTGGTTCACGAGAAGTACGTCTTGGGGATCCGGGGGTAGGGGGGTGGAGTGTGTCAGTTTCATGTGCGGGCGGTCGCGTGGGCCCGACTCACCAAGCATGATATCGAAACCGTGCATCTTAACGTATGCTTCGGCGTATATAGGATCGGAGAAACCTGAGCAAGACGACATATGAGCATCGGGGTAAGGTAGGACCGACCGATCCAAACTCGCCAGTAAGTTGGGATATCCTGCTCAGGTTGGATATGAAATCTTCCTGAACCTCGGCAGCGCCAGTGGCTTTACCCAGATCATCTGCGTACTGTCGAGACGATGAGATAAAGAAAAGCTGAGATAGGGACAAAGTGTCAACTCACGCTGATCCCATCGTCGGCGGCTTTCTTGGAGAACTGACGGAAGCTCAGTAAATCATCGACTTGTACGATAGTCTCCTTGGTACTCTCCGCCTCTCTCTTCTCTGCCGCGCGTTTCTGTTCGAAAATGTCAACCCCCGTCCTTTACAAATGATGATCGAGCGGGACGGACCTCCTGGGCGCCGAGCATCTTGCCGTATGCGACCCGAGTGTCCTTGAGAAACATATCACTGACTTCGCTGTTGTCCCGCAATTCGCTCAGCGTCTGGATGCAGCTCAGGATGCGTTCGTTCGAGTCTTCGTCGATCGGGACCGTGACAAACTTGGATTGACCGACTCGGATGACCGACGTCATGACGAGCATCACCTGAAGTAGAAGTTGATGCGGCCGTGAGATCAAACGGACATTTGACAAGGAAGCAAGTTTTTTTTTTTACCTCTGCGCGGAGAGCATTGGCTTTGGCTCGGTCGTCGACTGACTCGTCATATCGAAGGGCAAGTTTCGTCAAGGCTGCCGCAAGGACAGCGCCCGTAAAGAAATCACCACCCAAGATCAGTGCTATGAACGACATCAGTCAACGGCCCGACCAGACTGCGGATGGACTTGCCTCTAAGAGGAGGCTTCGGCTTAGTAGAGGAGACATTCACCAGTGTGGTCGCCGTATAAGCCGTCTCCGTCGCATAAGTTCCATCCGCCAGCACTTTCGGCTTGGTCCCTCCACTCTGTCCAGCAGTTCCGTCTTCTTCACTGCCGTCTGTTGGGCCATCTCCCTCCGTCTCCTTTATTTCGGCTGCCAAGATCGGGATCTCCCCAAGCACACCCCGAAATTCGACCATCGCCCGTTCAATGTCACTCACGCCCTCTACATACTCCCCAAGTATCCAAAGGACGCCTCGGAATACCTTGCCGCTCTTTATGCTGCTGAGTGTGGCCGTCAGTTTTTCGGTGATCGCCGAACGGAGAGACGGGAACTTCTCGACGACTTCACGGACGAACGCGACGACGTCCAAGGCAGAGGGGTTGTTGGAATCTCCGAGGAAATCCATCAGGATGTGCACGACGCTAGCGGCCACTTCGGAGAACTTGATCGCCATGACGTGGATGCTTTGGATTAGGAGTTGACGATACTCTGGTGCCTACAAGAGGTAGTACCATAAGCGTTGGTGGACGTTAATTTTTATGTACGTTGAAAACGATCATCGAACCTTGTCATAGTCGTGTTCTTGCGTCCGCTGAAGCTGCTTCTTCAGGAACAACACGACCTCTTCGACATTCTTGGTGGAGGTCATGCTCAATACGATGCTCATCGCTTTCCGGCGGACCTCCATGTCGGCACTATTCAGTGTATTGAGAGGGGACAAAAGCTCGGTAGAATGTCAAACTTGCCTAGAGAGAACTTGTAGGACGTCCATGATCAACCCATCCAGCACGGCCCCGTGTTTTGAACGAAGCGCGTCAAGTCTGTCGAGGACAATGAGCTTGACGTTGTTGTCCGATTCCTTGACCACAAGGTTCACAAAGCACGACGCCGCAGCTGGTAAGATTGTAAACTCTACCCGGCACTCACATGCAGAAAAGATTGAAAGACTCACCTTTGACGGCGACAGAATTTTGGGTGAGCGTGGTGAGTGTGGTCGCGGCTTCGTACTTGACGGCATGCGACGACGAGTTCAGTAACTCAAACATGCATCGGATATATCGAGACTTGTTTGACCGCCGAATGCGCTTAGTAGACGCGAATATATGCGCAAAAAAAACAACACACTTTATGAGTGGTATCGTTTATGCAGTCCATTCGAGCAACCTCTATGATGGTCATCTGCAGTCCTTCGTCCATGGAGGCAACACCGTCCCAAACGCTTCTCAACCACTCGACGGCTTTATTCATTGCGACGTTTGCAAGGAAGACGAACGCATTGCGCTTGCATGTCGCATCAGATTCGGCGGCGAGGAAGGTCTGCATGAGTTCGGCGGCGTCTGGGACGAGGGACTCGTTCTCGCGATGGACGGTAAAGAGAGCAAAGACGGCGGCTTTCCGGACATACGAATGGCGGTGTTCGAGGTTGGCGCGGAGAGTGGGGATGAGGGGCTCGAGGAGTTCGACGTCTTTGGATATTTTTTGGAGGAAACGGAGGGTGGCGCCACGAATATATTCGTTTGGATGTTGCTGAATGTGCACACTTCGGTCATTAGGCGAAGCATCAGATAGAAGGGACGCACAAGATCGTTGCGGATGGCGTTGCTAGGAAGGTGTCAGGTAAGAAGAAAAGTACGAGAGAAAAAGGGGAGACGCGCACACGACGAGGATCATTTCCTGCTTCAGTTTTCCGTTCTCGTCGTATTTCGGACAGACCTCCCAGTAGAAATGAAGCAGTTTCTTAAGCTGCTTGTGCTTCGAGGGCATGATGTATTGTATGATTGGCATCAACAGGGTGGGCTGTGTGTCAAACATGAGCACGCAGCGGGTGCAGCAGACGGCCACTCGCCTGGGGATTGCCATTGATGGTCGCGACGATGATTCTGCGGAGCGTGTCGAGCTTGTCGTCATCGGAGCCCTTTTCGAGCGCAGAACGGAGCTCCTGCGTCGAGGGCGTCTCTGCGATGTCCTCGAACACGAGCGTGTAGCACAGCGCCTCGCTCGACATCGTCGTCGTCGTCGTCGTCGTCGTGT
>JBBPKB010000930.1:0-10228 GCA_038089035.1 Boletellus dicymbophilus
AATCACACCGTGAAAACTTCCAGTGAGTTTGTAATCCCAATGGACTCGGCGGATATGACTCGAGTTGATTCCCTCCTACATGATCCGAGAAATTCTCAAGCCATAAGGGTGTTATCTGATAATGCTGACTGTCAATGATGGCAATACTGGTTCCGGTTACTTAAAAAAAACTTGAGTTACCACCAACAAAACAGTATTATCTGATAAAGTACTACTTGAACATCCTTGCAGTGTCGTAACGCCTGTCATACAGAAGGACCTTGAAACTTGACGGCCCCTTCACTGGAGCGTCAAAATACTTCATACAATGCCTTATTTTTGCCATACTGATTCTGCCGACCATTATTCAGATCACCAGGTGTCGAATTAGAACGAAGGTAGGTAGTGAGTTCACTTCCATGTTGCCGGATACAGGCGCTTAAACTCCGAGTGCATCCGACAGGATTACTTACATGATTCGCATCGTCATGCTTTAACATTATTCCAGCGACTACGCAGAATGACGGGAGCCTGTCGACGCGTGTCCACCGGCAGAACAACCTACGGAAATGTTCGCGGCTACCGCGGACAATACTAGCCTGAGCCGAGGAAATACTTATACTGTAAGATAGGTCCAAGGATGCACCACTGTGTTGCGATTCCAACCTCAACATTTTCTTGTTGCACTAATATGACCTCCTCAATCGCGCCCGTGCTCGTCGTAAGTATCTTCGACTTTCGACGCGTTCGGCAGGGTTGATGTCGTGCGTTAGGTTGGCGCTGGGCCATCTGGGCTCATCGCTGCGCTCACACTGCTGCATAACCACGTTCCGGTGAGGATTATCGAGAAGCAATCCCATTACCACGTTGGCCAGCGTGGCAGCGGAATCTGGGTAAGCAGACGCGTTGTAAATTCATACCGTTGAGCTGATCGCCTGGCGTTCTCGTTCACGTGGACAGCCCCGTACTTTTGAGGTGTTCCACTTTCTTCGCGCATTCGAGACGTTTCAGCAAGCTGTACCAGTAATTCCAGTACGAGAATACAAGCCTGGCACGCTCGAGCCTACCAAGACATTCAGGATGACCCCCTACAGCGAGCCTACGTCCTCGGTTCCCTATGCAAGTACTCTCGTCTGTCAGATAAACAACGGCTGATTCCGGTGGTCTGCAGGGTAACCCACAGTTACTCGGTCAGCCAATACTAGAGGGCATCCTACGCACTCATATCGAGAAGTACGGCTGTTCTGTCGAGTTAGGAACGGAGCTCGTTTCGTTTGAAGACAATGGAGAGCGTGTGCTCGCAAAGCTGGTCAAGACAAAAGAAGGCGAGGAGATCTCAGAGACTTTTGAGGCTTCTTACATTGTCGGTACAGATGGCGCCAAGGGTATGTGATCTGTGAAAACCTATGCCACGATTCATAAACTTTTCACTACTAGGAGTTACTCGGAAACTACTTGGTTTGACCTTCCTTGGTGAAACTAGGCAAGATTTAGTCTCAGTAATTGGGGACATCTGCCTCGAAATTGAGGGCGTCGATCGAGACGTACGTGCAATTTCTGAATCTCGGCACGAATTTGAAATGACTTGTTTACTGTAATATGACCAGCACTGGCACTTCTTTGGAGACAGATCTGCGGACCTGTAAGTACTGGCACTGTCCTATACTTATTATGAGTGCTAACCAGGTAATAGTCTTATGCTTCGCCCAACGAACGAGATAGCCCCTGATGGATTCCAGTTCCTGTTAACTTTGAGGGACTACGATCCAAAGCAGCTAATCGCTGACGAGAATGTGATGTTAAAACGCATGTCTGAGCTGGTAGGGTGCGAAATTAAATTTAGAAAGATGATCACCTTGTCCGAGTACCGGTGAGTCCAGTCTATACGGACCATTCACAACTTCTGCATGGACTCGAGACAGGCCTAACGTCAGGATGGTCAACGAGTTTGGCCGTGGGCGGGTTTTCGTTGCCGGTGGTAAGGATATAATACCTCATTTTCTGTGTCCAACTTACATTTTCCGCAGATGCAGCGCAGTACGTAGATTTTCGAGTTTTCTATGCTGCGTTTAACCAACGAGGCGTGCCTGTATCTCAGCGTTCACAGCCCAGCAGGAGGCCAAGGCTTGAATACCGGTGTTCAAGACTCCGTAAGTGGGCTTGAATGATGTGTTCTTCGAGGCTGATGGCTTCGTTTTGGTAGCTTAACCTGGCGTGGAAGCTCGCCTTGGTTTACAAAGGCCTTTCGCCGGCCAGACTTCTTGATACTTACACCACAGAGCGCCTCCCTGTCATTTCCGAAATGCTGGACGTCACTACCGGAATGCTTAGCAAGATGCGCAATGCACCGACGATTGACAGCGCCATGGAGCGCGGAAATCGGCTGAACATGTTAGGAGTGAATTATAGGACGAGTCCGATCGTTTTCGACGAGTTTACCCGCCCTGAACCTGTGAACGCGTATAGGATCTTAGATGAAACGGAGTTGGTCGCGGGCGACAGGGCGCCGGATGCTCCAGAGCTGACTGTCGTTTCCAGCCGACCAAAGACGGAGACGAGGCTGTTCGACGTCTTCAGCGTAACGTACCATACAGTGCTCGTGTTCACCACGGATGCGTTGACCACGAGGAGTATCTTGGAGGTATTGAGGAAGTACCCTCGGAATGCCATCCGAACGGTTGCTATACGTCCTCAAGGGTCCGGAGGGACTGTGGTAGAGGAACTGAATGTGGTTATTGACCAAGGTGGGCATGCTTACCGGGCGTACTTGGCAGTGAAAGGAGTGCAGAAGGTGGTCGCGGTTAGGCCTGATGGCGCCGTGGGGGCAATCGTGCACGGTGCTGGGGGAGTCCGGGCATATTTTGACAAGATTTTTGTCTAGGTATCCGCTGTACAGGCCGACTTTCATTACGATGTCCGCGAAAACAGCATCGCTATCACTGTACTATCATGCTAGCATTGCATAATCGTACAAAAAGCACCACTCTTCCTCGCGATGGTGATAACTGCGAAGTCTACTCCGATGTTGGGCGGAGCTTGAACGAAGTTTTGATCTGGTATGACAAACTCCCAGCGGCCGACTGAAAAACTCTAGGCTAATTCTGAATGCCATGGTAGTTAATACTATCTCATCCTATGATTTTAGTTACGAGAAAGATATCCGGAAGGCGGCATGCACTCGGAATCTCGGACGTGTTATGCCGAGACGGTGCCTGTACCGGCAAATTCGGCATTTACTTCAAACAACCATCACGACGAGCAACTGGAAGTATATATGAAGATAAGGTGCCCAGTTCCATCGGATGACTGTCTGGTGATCAATGTATATCACTATCCTATGTAACATCGAGGCCATCGTGCAGAACTAACTTGATACGATAAAACGACTCGGGCCCCTGGGCCGTCGACGCGCGTACCTCCGGCAGAACCTGGCATGTCTAATTATTTTATGTAAGTTTGAAATTGCAGTGGGCGCCCGGGCTAGGGACGAAGGGAGTTGGGCGCAACTGGTGACCCGAAGCATTGTCACGGTGCAAACATCGTAAACTTCAACATCGATCATCTTTGTGTTATCATGGCACCTTCTATTGCGCCTGTTCTCGTTGTAAGTTCCTGTATTACGCTTGCTACGTCAACGCCTACAAGTCCCGCCAGGCCGGTGGAGGTCCATCTGGACTAGTCGCTGCGCTCACTCTGTTACAGAACAACGTCCCGGTTCGGATCATCGACAGGGAAGCCGAATATCGCATCGGCCAGCGTAGTAATGGTGTCTGGGTAATGTCAAAAAAGGAGCTATTTTGCTTAACATGCATGCTGATAGTTTCTGTATTTTGCTTTTCAATAGCCCCGTACCTTTGAAGTATTTCACTTTCTCCGTGCACACGAGATTCATCAGAGCGGGAGACCAGTGATGCCTACAAAGGAGTACAAGCTTGGCACACTCGAACCTACCAAGACCTTCTTGATGATCACTCCCAGCGAGCCAACCCCTTCGATTCCTTATGTGGGTATAGCTTCAGTGGTATGATAGATAGCAGCTCATCCTACGTAATTTGTAGAGCGACCCGATGTTCATTGGTCAGCCAACGATTGAAGGTATCTTGCGTTCTCATCTCGAGAAATACGGCTGTTTTGTCGAGCTGGGAACGGAACTCGTATCTTTTGAAGACAACGGAGAGCGGGTGCTTACAACGCTAATCAAGAGGAAAGACGGCAAAGAGGTTTCTGAAAATTTCGAAGCTTCATACGTTATCGGCGCAGACGGTGCTAAAGGTACTATATGTTATTCCCACCATCCAGACACTTGCATACAACAACGTTATATATCGTATTTATGCTAGGAGTCACTCGGAAACAACTCGGCCTAACGTTCCTCGGCGAAACAAGAAAAGATCTAGCATCGGTAGTCGGAGATCTCTGTCTTGAGATTGATGGGCTTGACAGAAACGTACGTATTATTCCTTTCTTGCAGAGTTCAATCACGCGTGATTATTCATTCACTGTTTACTTGAATAGCACTTGCACTTCTTCGGGAATAGATCAGCAGACTTGTTGGTGACCCATCTGGTTTTCGTAATAGTATCAAACTAAAAAAGTTAGCTTTATGCTTCGCCCAGCGGACGAAATCGCCAGCGACGGATATCAGTTCATGATAATCTTGAAGGACTACGATACGAAGGAGTTGATCTCCGACAAAACGTTGATATTCAAACGCATGTCCGAGATGATAGGGCGCGAAGTTAAAGTTAATAAGGTGGTCTTTTTATCTGAGTTCCGGTGAGCCAGCACCTGCGAGGATGATTCACCAATTCTGCATGTACCCGAGACAGGCCTAACATTAGGATGGTCGATAAATTTGGTCGCGGGCGTGCTTTCGTTGCCGGCGGTAAGAGAGTGATGATCGTTCTCTGCCTCTCATACCTGCTCACAATGAATGTGAATGTCTGCAGATGCAGCACAGTAAATACACCGTACCTCGATTCTATGCTTCATATTAACGTCATTTCTCAGTGTACACAGTCCGGCGGGTGGCCAAGGCTTAAACAGCAGCGTCCAAGATTCGGTAAGCAATCTTGAGCGGTGGCATGTTCTGTGTTGCTGATAGGTCTGTTTCGATAGCTTAACCTTGCCTGGAAGCTTTCCTTGGTCTACAAAGGTCTTTCGCCTGCCAGCCTTCTCGATACCTACACCACGGAGCGACTCCCTGTCATTGCCGAAATGCTGGACGTCACCACACAAATGCTTAACAAGATTCACAATGAGCCAACGATCGACGGTGCGGTGGAGCGCGGAAAACGGTTAAACATGCTGGGAGTGAACTATCGGACGAGTCCGATTGTTTTCGACGAGTTTACGCGCGCCGAACCCGTGAGGTCGTATAGGGTATTGGATGAAGGAGAGCTGGTTGCAGGCGACAGGGCCCCGGACGCTCCAAAGCTGATCGTCGTTTCCAACGGAGCGGAAACGGAGACGAGGTTGTTTGACGTCTTCAGTGCAACGTATCATACGGTGCTCGTGTTCACTACGGACCCGTCGACTACGACGGGTATCTTGGAGGTACTGAGGAAGTACCCTCGGGAGGCAATCCGAACGGTTGCTATACGTCCTCAAGGATCCGAAGGGACTGTGGTAGAGGAAGTGGAAGTGGTTGTTGACCAAGGTGGGCATGCTTACCGTGCGTACTTGGCGGTGAAGGGAGGACAGAAGGTGGTCGTGGTCAGACCTGATGGCGTCGTGGGCGCGATCGTTCACGGGGCCGAAGGGGTGCGGACTTACTTTGACAGGATTTTTGTTTAGGTGTGCAGTGTGGCTGTCGACGACTGTGTGGGTTCTCAGTCAAGAATGGTTTTGAAGCAACACCATCGCTGTATCTCTTAGTCATACTAATGGTTGGGTAGCTAGGCTTGCAAGCGCTATGCTAATGTAAGCAAGCCGAGAGCGGCACAAGAATGCTGAAACGGAGATGAAAAAGATTAGCCACATTTAGTGATCAGCCACAGATCCAGTATATAAAGGATCGTCGGCTAGATTATCTAGAGACCAATCTATCTCCACGCCACTACCCTTAGTAATCACACAGATATGATACTGACAGCCAGGTAAGGGTGGTAGTTTCACCTCGAACATTTTGAATTTCTTCATAAATACAAACTTTTAGTTGAACATTAGAATGGCACTAATAGCAGAGGTCACTGAGACTTATCTCGAGAAACTTACAAAAGATTCGGTGGCGGTGCGGGGAATTGGCGCTGCACGTGACTTGGGATTCCATCGTTCCGACCTGTGCGCGTTGCGGTCGCGTCCTCGTGCGCGTCGTCCTCGTTTCCCTGCGGGGTGGGCTGCTCGCTTTGTCGCGACTCAGTGAGTCGACGCGCCTCGTGGTCGCGTCTGCGTCTGTGTCTGCTGCGTCTGAGTTGTCAACATCGTTTCCCTGTGAATCGTCGTCCCCGAGGTCGAGGTGAAAGTTTTCGCAGATAAAATAACTTATTTACTTAGTAGTGGTGACATGATATAGATTTGTCACGGTGCGCAGACATGCCGCGCGGCATTTAGTCTGCCGAAATGGTGTCTAAGCTGTGCCGACAACCATCTATGAATCATGTTCACTTCAGACTATCTACGTTGTTAAGCAGAAGCAAGATCAGAAGAGTGGTAGGTACCCGGTTCCATCACATAAGCTGTGTGGTGACAACGTATCTATTAAGGCTGCCTGACTCAATATGATGGTCACAAGTACTGCGGACCTGTTGAGGAAGAAGCAAACTTTACTTAAGGGGTGGATTCGAAGCATCGTCGCTCAGAGACTTCGAGTTTCAGCGTCAACGTCGGCCCCATCGATCGTGTTATCATGACATCTTCCGCTGCGCCTGTTCTCGTCGTACGTTTATCTGCTCTGAGATGCGGTCGATCATGCTCACGAGCCTTGGTAGGCTGGTGGAGGTCCATCTGGACTTGTCGCCGCGCTTACTCTGTTACAGAACAGCGTCCCGGTTCGGATCATCGATAAGGAACCCAAGTATCGCATTAGCCAACGCGGTAATGCTGTTTGGGTAAGCTCAGAAAGAACAATACACACTACTATGCGCATTGATGACATCGATGTGCTCGTGTACTTTAATAGCCTCGTACATTTGAGGTGTTTCACTTTCTCCGTGCGCTAGATGTCTATCAGAGTGGCAGACCAATACTCCCCGTGCAAGAGTACAAACCTGGCACGCTAGAGCCTGTCAAGAGCTTCTTGATGATCACTCTCAGTGACCCAACTCCTTCGATTCCATATGTAAGTGTACGTTTGGCCAACAGACAACACTGATCATACACGATGCGCAGAGCAACCCGGTGCACATTGGCCAGCCAACCCTCGAGGGTGTTCTGCGATCTCATATTGAGAAGTTTGGTTGTTTCGTCGAGCTTGGGACAGAGCTCGTATCCCTTGAAGATGACGGACAGCGCGTGCTTGCGAAATTAGTTAAAAGGAAGGACGGCGAAGAAGTTTCTGAAATCTTTGAGGCTTCATATATTATCGGTGCGGATGGCGCTAAAGGTATGCGACTTCTCTAGTCGCATACGATGAGTTATATTTTCGATTTACTAGGAGTTACTCGGAAGCAGCTCGGTTTGACGTTCCTTGGTGAGACCAGGCAAGATTCAGCCTGTGTGGTTGGAGACCTTCGTCTCGAGATCGATGGGCTTGACAGAAACGTATGCATGATTTATTTTTTGCGGAAATCCTCGTGACGTTTGCATCATTTTCGTGTAGCACTGGCATTTCTTTGGCGATAGAACTGCAGACTTGTAAGTAACGCGTACCTCTAGCCTTCATCGCCAAATCTAATGAAGAATCAGCTTCTCACTTCGCCCGACAGACGAAATAGCCCCAGATGGCTATCAATTTTTGATTACCTTAAAGGACTATGACCCGAAAGAGCTCATCGCTGACGAAACGCTAATGTTCAAACGCATGTCCGAGATAGTAGGACAAGAAATCAATGTCAAGAAGGTGGTCATTTTGTCCGAGTTTAGGTAAGCTAGATCTATGGGTTAATTCACCATTTCTACATGCGCCGGGACAGGCCTAATATCAGAATGGTTGACAAATTCGGTCGTGGGCGTGTTTTCGTCGCTGGCGGTAAGCGAATAATGTATCGTTCATATCTCAGACTCACAGCGTATGCCCACAGATGCAGCACAGTATGTGCATTGCATTATATTTTCGGGCTTTGTTTTGATCTCATTCTGTCAGTGTGCACAGTCCAGCAGGTGGCCAAGGCTTAAATAGCGGTGTTCAAGACTCTGTAAGTAGTTTTGAGTGGTGTACCCTACGCGGCTGATGGCCCCGTTTTGACAGTTTAACCTAGCGTGGAAACTCTCTTTGGTCTACAAGGGCCTTTCGCCAGCCAAACTTCTTGATTCTTACACCGCGGAACGGCTTCCTGTCATTGCCGAAATGCTAGAGGTCACCACTGGGATGCATGACAAGATGATCAATGAAGCATCGATTGATAGTGCCATGGAGCGCGGAAAACGACTGAACATGCTGGGAGTGAACTATCGGACGAGTCAGATCGTTTTCGACGAATTCATGGGCTCTCGGCCTGTGAACGCGTACAGGATTCTGGATGAAACTGAGCTGATCGCGGGTGACAGGGCGCCAGATGCTCCCGAGCTGGCCCTCGTTTCCAACGGGGTGGTGACGGAGACAAGGTTGTTTGACCTGTTCAGTGCGACGTATCACACAGTACTCATATTCACTAACGACGCGTCGTCGACGTTGAGTACTCTGGAGACGTTGAGGAAGTACCCCCCTGGTACTATCCGAACGATTGCCATACTTCCTCAAGGGTCTGACCCTCTGGAGGAGCCCGCGATAGAGCAACTGGAAGTGGCTGTTGACCGAGGCGGGCATGCTAACAGGGCGTATTTGGTGGTGAAGATGGAGCCGAGGGTGGTGGTAGTGAGGCCTGATGGCGTCGTGGGCGCGACCGTGCGTCCGGGGGCCGGAGGCTTGATTGTGTACTTTTCCAATATATTTCACTATTAGGTATTAGGCGTTCCGGTGGCCATACCTACTTTACTTTACCTGTTGCTCAGTACAGCACTACGACTTGTACGGTGGTAAGATTTTATATTGGAGGGGAGGGTGGGATTTTCTGCACTTTTGATCGTTATCGTGAAGCGGAACTAAGCAGTGTCAGAATGGCACAAAGTTAACCCTAGTACCCGTATGGTACTACAAACATCTAAGTGACAAACACAGGGCGTAGTGTGAACATCATACATGATTACACTAAATTTAGCAACGGGGAGGAAAAGAAACGGTGCCAATATGAAAGTTGAACATTACATTTAGTCAACGGACTCCATGCTAGTGGAAGTACATCATGTGACATACCATACCATACCTCGAAGGTACATACCTCAGTCGTTATACGTGCGCAACACAAACCATGAACGGGTTCCAAGATCTCAGTCACGCCGCAGCCGAATTGAAAAGTGTATAGAGTCTGACCAAAGTATGGATCATAGTCGATTCCAAAATGCTGTGCCACGGCGCAACCTCCAGACCTCTGCTTTGACCTCAAGGATGCTGTACTCGACGCCTCCCTTGCATACTTCGTGCCCGAGCACCTTGACTGTCCAGAGTTCCTTGTAAAGCTCCCGACCGGTGCCATTGAACGGGGGCCGAACGAGCGGCAGGGGATCGCGGACTCTCCTTACCCACTGACAGTCGGGACAACGTAGAAAAGCAGGCGACCTTTTTAACATCAAAGGCGGAAACGCGAGGCAAGGTCTCCAAAGGTTCTTTGTAAATTGTGCTTGCACTCGAGTCGTCCTCGAGCGGATCGGCGTTCAGGGTCACGAGACAACGCGCTTCGTGTTCAAGGGAAGGCAAGAGAAATTGACCAAAGATCAGGCCAGCGTGGATGGTCCTACCCGTGTAGCAAATCCGTCTTGGTCCGCGCGCCGACTTTCCGCATTTGGCGCCGCGATAAATTTTGGACCATACGTCCTTGCTGTAACTCTAGCTACTACATACTAGGCTTGTTTCTAGTGTCTGGGCGACATTTATTTTTACTTCCGGCCCAGACTCACGGAATGTGATATACATTAACACTCATCCTGCGTGATCGAAATATGCCGAGCAAAATTTACGGGGGGGGGGGGGGGGGGGGGGGGGGTGGGCGGAAAAACCCGGGGGCCTGCGCGGGGGGGGGTCCCCCAAAGATCCCTGGGCCACCAAAAGGGGCGG
>JBBPKB010000931.1:0-10227 GCA_038089035.1 Boletellus dicymbophilus
GTCGACGGCGGCTTCAGCTGCCCGCCCCCGTCGATGCTGCCATCCGGATGAAGCTTCGAGATGTCGAACAGCGGTGGGTAGCCCCTCAGCGAGTCCTTGCGGTACGTCTGGAAGTTGACGAACACCTGGTCCCGGTTCGTGCGGGAGAGAAACTGGATCGAGGCGCCTTTGACGTCGGTCGCGTCGTTGTCGACGTGTTCGTTCTCGTCTTCGTGCGGCGACGTCGACAGATTTCCAAAGTTGAACCTGTCTCGTGCGAGACGGTGAGAGGAACTCGGAAAGTGGAGATGGGCAACAGAAGGGGGGATTGGGGGGATAAAAGAAGGGGCGGGGTACGTACACGGAGTAGACGTTTCGCATAAAGATGTCCCCGAGCAAAAAGTCGAGCTCGTGCTCGGTGCCTTTGAGCGTCGGACGAAACGCATTGACGCAGACAGTGTATTGATCGTTCTTGTTGAGGACGCTCATCGGGGTGCTCAATTCCATAGGGTTGATCGGATACGGCATTTTCCTAACCAATTAGAACAATGTTGGTCAGTATACGCTCAACAAAGGACGATAGAAAGGACGCACGAAAACGTAAACGAGAGATTGACCTGTTCCAGACAGGGCAGGAACCACACGTCTTGGTCGGCAGTCTTGACGTGAACCGAACCATTGTACTGGCTGTAGATCGCGTCGACGGCGTCGCTCGGAATGTACGCCAAACTCGTCCCACTATCGATGAGCGCGATCGCTTGACCCTTTTTCGTGCCCTGGACGGACGACTTGAGTTCAAAGTGCTTTTCGTTGACCGTCATGGTGTCCATCGCGATTGTCCAGCGAGACCCCGACGCCGGCGTAACGGGGTTCTTTGGCGCGTACGTAACATTGGTGAATCGATGGTCGTATTCGCCGATGGTGAGGTATCCGCCTGCGGTCTCCTCGCCGTCGTTGGATCGCTCCAGCGCGAGTCCAATCAAGCGCTGTGTCGACGGATACTGCGCAAACATGTTGGCCATGACGGACCGCGTTGACGCGTTCTTGGTTGTGCGTTCCAGCGCGGCGAGTCCGTTCAGTCCGAGCCCGAGGATACCTTCCGCATCTGCGTTGTTGCTGCATGTCTTGGAGACGGTGAGGAAGGCCTGGTTGTCGACGCGGTAGCCGCCGAAGGACACGGGAGCGTATGCAATGTTCCCATAAGCGCAGCCGATGCCGTACGTGAGGTTTACGGTGGTATTCGTCGTGCTGTTCAGCTTCAGTTTGGAGTGTCCAGACACCCAGAGATCACTCGAGCCAGTGTCAATAAGGACGTGAAAGTCTAAAGAAAAAAAGAAAGTTCGAGTGAAGGGAGTGCGACTGGAAAAGAGAAGTCTGGATACCATGATCACCGACGTTCACGTTCCCGATGTACTTGATGGCGATATAGTGGCGTGTGTCAGGCCATGTAAGATTCAACGACATACCTGCATATTAAATTCGTTCTGCAGCGTGTGGTTATCCGATGACCCCTTGTCAGCATTCGACGTCGCCCTTGCCGCGAACGAAAGGCCCCTGAGGGTGGTGGTGGGGCTCATATCGCTGGTGTTGCCAGAAAGAATGGACGCGTTGCTTGCCAGAAGCACGCTGGAGAAAATAACAGGAAGGATGAACGGGAACATAACTGACCTTTGGACAGCGAGAATGCGAGCGGGGCGGAAGTTTATATACAATCCAGCAAACCGATGTGTTTAAAACGAGCCGTGTTTTGATCAGGACCGCCGACGGGGGAACAGCTTACCGGCCACGGGGTCGATTGGAGAATGCATTGAAGATGAACTTACTATCTGTATTGCTCGTTGCTGAGATTATGAGTGGTTACCCTATCCTCGAGAATCGGTACTACACTGTCTGAAGGAGTCGTACGTTCAGGCTACTCTTGGGCATGAGCTTGGACAAGTTTCGGACCCGTAGCTAAGATAGCGTGTGAACCCCACCCTGAAAATTAAAACTCCCAGGGCGGGCTGATCATTTAGTGTGAACATTTGAGTCACAGTGAGGTTTTCAAGAATATTGTCCAGTGGTGCCCGCCAAAACATATCAACGTTCGATATTGTTCCAATTTCTAGCTTGGATGACCGCCGCGAAAGGTTAGTGCCCAGTCGATTTAACTTAGAGAAACACTTAGGCTGCTCCTCCGCCGGGTGGGTGTGCTAGCCGCAGCAATTCCACCTTCGTCCAAGATCCTGGTCGTTTCAGTACTACCAGAATTATCACACGCTCCACTTCTTTCCGCTCTCGAAGATTCTTTTCGCGCGATCGCCCGGTGATACTCATCGTCTTCATTTCGAGTTTGCCCTTTTGATTGCTATGTGCCGGCAACAGACATACAGACATTCTCTTCGCATCTGCTCTGACTGTTAACACCTGGGGCAACGCCTGGGCCTTATACCATTTTCTCAGACACGCTTTTAGCCAGACAAATTTCGCCTTGGCTGCCAGAATCAACCATAATATGTCTGCTTGGCGTGCTCGCTTGCTACTCGCCACCTTGGATTGATCCTACTAGCTAGATAACGAGTTCGGGAGATGCGGGGAACACATGCACTTAAGTTCAGCATCCTAGCACCAGAAGCCCTAGACATGTTCATAATCACCCGAGTCAGCCGCTCCTTCGGCATTGGCCGTTCAACTTATCAGACGGCCTTATAATTGTGCCGGATACTAAGCCCTCAGGCTCGCCGTTTCCCCCCACATTCTTATTGACATTCTGCTAAACACGCTATGGGTGTCCCATTGTCAGTGCACCGCTCGGCCATATCCATAACCGCTCTTGTGGTTCTTAATTTTTTCGTGAACAAAGTACTCTCCATGCAAACTGCCTTCGTAAAAATAAGGTATGTTTGCAGTATTAGCAGCATGTGTTCGAAGCTTCGTGTATTCCCACAGAAACTGTCCAGGTGGCATAGTGCTATGGATCGACCCACTCAGCGCCTTGTCCCTTCTGCTAGGTAATATATTTCCTAGACCCGGTATGGCCGGGCACTGGGGCGCGAGATTCTCGAGTATGTCTTATCTTGTTTCTGCACGTCGTTGAGAATGACGAGTTTTTTTAGTGTACAAAAAAATGGGGGCTACGTCCTTTGCATCCGTCTGCATTTCGAACTCGCGGCCATACTTTTGGCTTGCTGAACCCGAGGCTATAAAAAGTGTCTCATCCGTTCGAAACATCTTCCAGAAGGATTTAGTTGGCTACGAGATCATCAACATCTACGGGAAAAATCTTATAAGCATAGAAGAGGCTGACTGGAAGCGGCATCGCTTCATCGCCATGTCCGCCTTTAACGAGGCAGGCTGATTTTCGTTTGTGATCCGTACGACTCTTTGTCTGATTTTGTTTCTACTTTCAGGAAAACATTGCACTTGTCTGGTCAGAAACATTTCATGTTGTCGAGAAATGGTTTGAAGAACTTGACGTTATTGGTCCTGATGTCACTGTCGATCTTCTACAGTCAATGACGCAGGTGCGAAATGCACATCGCGGTCCAGACATACTTATACCCGATTCCAGGTGACACTTTTCGTTATTGCTGCGGCAGGATTTGGTAGACGACTGTCTTGGACCGTCGATTCGACAACGGAACTGCTACCCGATTGCGCGCTTACATTTCAATCGGCTGTTGTGGACTCGATGAAGAATATTATTGCCAGAGCCCTTATCCCAGAATGGTTTTATCGGGTTTCGTCGCTCATCAAAGTGCCATATCTTTCGTCCCGCGCGCTGTCGACACAGCTTGCGTTCAGAGATTTAAAAGCCTACATGCGTGAACTAATAGCCTCGGCTCGTGCAGAAATAGTGTCTGGCGAACGTTCTGGGACTTTGGAGGCAGCGTTACTACGGAACCTAGTTGAAGCTAACATGAACCAGGGCGGTAACTCGAAGGAGCTGACCGAGGATGAACTCTTCTCCAACATATTTGTAAGATTACACCAATCATATGTTTCTCTATTTATTCTTTTCTTAGGCATTCCTTCTTGCTGGACATGGTTCGCCAATGTTATTAGTCCCGGGAAGGATTTGACATTCTTGCCTAGAAACTTGTTCTCACACACTCTGTTTCGCTTTTGTGTTACTGGCCCTTTATCCGAGTTGTCAGCAGAAACTCTATGAGGAGATCACTCGTGTATGGTCCCCAGATGTGTCTGTTTCACAAATTACGAAAGTAAGTTTCAGGCTCTAGCTTCCAATTTCGTGAACAAATTGCCAATCGACGACTTCTCACCAGAACCATAAGGAATACACAGACAAGCTAGTCAGATACGGTTTCGTTTCTTTGCCTAATTTTTATGCATTGACAGTCTACGAAGGAATATACTGTAGCGTGCATCCGTGAAACACTTCGCACATACCCCGTTTTGCCTCGATTACCGAGAGACGTGCATTCGGACACAGTCCTACCTAGCACGTCTTTTAATTCTCGATCTTTTGTCGAAACTGGAAAGTTGTCGATAGCGGTTCCGGCAGGCAGCGTTGTTATCATGGATATCTGGGCGGTGCACATGAACCGTAGGTCTTTCATGCATTAGATTTAACTGGATTGGCTCCACCGTGTGACAGCATTATATTGGGGAGAAGACGCGGCAGAATTCAAGCCTGAACGATTCATCGACACCGCATCTTATCAGTGGCCCAGACATGCGTGTGAGCACAAGCAGTCCTCGGTCTCCTGTATCTTCAACATGTCTTTCCTCGTTTTAGTCATGCCGTTCTCGCTCGGCGCAAGGTCGTGTATCGGTAAACAGTTTGCACTTGCGGAAATGATCGGTATCATTGCGAGCGTCGTGCGTCGCTACAGGATACAAGTTCCGGATGAACTCGCGAAGAGGCCTTTTGACGAGCAGAGAGAGACGTTACTCAAGTGGACGAGCGGGATAACGTTGACACCCCTGAATGCTCGCGTCAAGTTCTCGCGGCGGGAGTAGGACCGTTTCCTAGGAATCGTCCGAGCTGTGTATCTCTTGTTGAGTTAGGTGGAGACACAAATTTCTTCCCTTTTTTTTTCCAAAAGTTGCGTACTATATGCTCGGTGGTGAATTGCATAGCCAAAGCTAGCTGATGGTTCGGGTAGTTACTTTGAATCGAGATGCCGTATTCGCCGATAGTTCCACACGTAGCACAGCACTTTCAATAATTGATAACTATTGGTTTTTCATCGCACTAAATGATCAAACTGAAATCGTATCAAATTGTGACATCACTGGTCAGTGCTGAACGTTGAACCCGTTGGTCCTTCCCATGGTGAGTGCGTCATGTGCACCATGTTTCGTACTGGTTCTCACCACTTCAGTTCGATCCGATGGAACGAGCTCCTTTAACAAATCACCCGTCGGCAGCCGATCTGCTTTTAGCCTGGGGCCTCATCTGTCGCAAGTTGAACTGCTCTCCCCCTTTGCATTACTACATACCAGAGTCGACGTTCTGCTGGTCGTAGCATGGATGTCTCCTTATCCGTCTTCATTTACCATTTTGCCGTGGCCGGAATTTCTTTAGTTGTTTTTAAGTTCACTGTGGGTAAAGCATTCTCAATACAAAGAGTCTTTTCAACAATTAGGTACGTCATTACCGCGCGTGGCTTGCGCAAACCTGGAGGTTAATATACAGGGACTGTCCGGGTCGCGTAGTGACGTGGACTGATCCACTCGGCGCCCTGTCTCTTGCACTGGGCACCAACTTCCCTAGACCTGGTATGAATGGGTACTGGGGTGCGAAGTTTTCGTGTATGTCTTTCTCTTTACCACATGGAATTGTAAATATGCAGATTTTTTTCAGCGTACAAGAAATTCGGGACCACGTCATATGCGTCAGTTGGGTTATCAATGGCTCGGCCATATTATTGGCTTGCCGATTCTCAGGCCATAAAAACCATCACTTCAGATCGACACACTTTCCAAAAGGATATCGTGGACTATGAAATTATCAACATTTATGGAAAGAACGTTGTTAGCATTGAAGGGTCTGAGTGGAAGCGGCATCGATCAGTCGCCATGTCTGCCTTCAACGAGGTAAGGTATGGACATGTTTCACTTGTTCATTATGCTAAATATGCCTCCAATTCTGCTTTCCAAGGAAAATATCGCACTTGTTTGGTCTGAAACTTTACACACGGTCGAAAGATGGTTTGAACGACTCGATACCATTGGGCCTGATGTTAACATTGATCTTCGACGATCGATTTCACAAGTACGGAATACTATCAACTTCCTCTCACCGGATTCAGACTGGCTCCAGGTGACACTTCTTGTGATTGCTGCCGCAGGTTTTGGTAGACGGTCGTCTTGGACAACCGATTCGATCACGGAGCCACCACCTGGTTGTAGGCTAACATTCCAGTCCGCGCTCGTGAACTCTGTGGACAACATTATTACCAGAGCTCTGACTCCAGGGTGGTTTTATCGGCTTTCATCGATTATAAGAGTGCCTTATCTTTCCTCTCGCGCATTGTTGAGTCAGCTTGCGTTCAATGATCTACGAACCCACATGCTTGACCTAGTAGCCTCCGCCCGCGCTGAAATTATGTCTGGCGATTCTGGGGCGGCATTATTGCGAAATCTCGTGGAAGCCAACATGAACCAGGAAGGTGATTCAAAGAAGTTGACTGAGGGGGAACTCCTCTCCAACATCTTCGTGAGTATATTATTAGCATTATATCTTTGCCCATTGACTTCTTTCATCCTAGGCCTTCCTCCTTGCTGGACATGGTTAGTTTTCTCCTGTTTTGAGATGAGCACATTTTCGAAAGTCGACGTTTCCACACAGAAACATCTGCCAATACCTTATGCTTCACGTTCGTATTATTAGCTCTTCACCCTGGTTGTCAGCAGAAATTATATGAAGAGGTCACTCGGGTTTGGCCTTCAGATGTGCCTGTTTCGCAGAAAATGACAGTAAGCCTTTTATCATCTACCTTTCACGAACAATTTTCCAACTGTTTCCCTAACAGAACCACAAAGAGTACATGGACAAGCTCGTTAGTAGTCAATTTTATCTTACCGAAGTAACATATATTGACTATCCGAAAAGATATACACCATGGCGTGCATTCGTGAAACTCTCCGTACATTCCCTGCAGAACCCCGTCTATCAAAGCATGTGCATGCGGATACAGTCGTACCCGGCACATACTTTTCTCCCGGATTAAATGATACTCCCGTCGAAACCGGAAAATTTTCAATGGCCGTTTCAGCAGGCAGCATTATAATGATGGATATATGGGCAGTGCACATGAACCGTAAGTCATCCGCTACAACATCTTGGATGATACCCTCTTTGGTCTCGGGTGACTAACTATCGGTTGCAGCACTGTATTGGGGAGATGAGGCTGAGGAATTCAACCCTGAACGATTCATCGACACTGACTCTTATCAATGGCCGAGGCACGCATGTACGTACCGCAGCTCAATTCAGATAAGCCAAAGATTGGGATTCACGTTCGCAATCTGTCAGTTTTGCCGTTCTCACTCGGTGCAAGAGCGTGCATCGGTCAACGATTCGCATATACCGAAATGATCGGTATTCTAGCGAGCGTCGTGCGCAGGTATCGGATAATGGTTCCAGACGAACTTGCGAAAAAGCCCTTCGAAGAGCAGAAAGAGGTGTTGCTGAAGTGGACGACTGGTATGACATTAACGCCCCTGAACGCTCGCGTCAAGTTTTGTCGACGTACATAGTAAATGCGCTTCGATCGTGTTTTTTCTTCTTCTTGTTTCCTGTTATCTGGCATCTCAGACCCTATCAACGGTTTCTGGTTAACCTTTTTGCAAGTACTCAGGCAACTGCCATGATGATTTGTTGTTCTCAGAAAGCCCCACACAAATCTACTTCCCAAGGCGCAGCGAGTATCTTCACGATATCCAGCACATTTTTTTCATTGGTGGTAATGTCAAGGTCAATAAATTGTTCGTCCTCGAATGGAGAGATGAATTCAGCTAGTTACCGTAACTTCTACTGCTTTTCGAGTTCGTCGTAGCACTGGCACTCCCCCTCTGGATCGTTCGAAATTGAAGGCTCTTACTATTATTCTTCATCTTTCGGGGGTAGGTCATTCAAGTTGCAGCACATGCCAACTCCGAAGTTGGTACTTGCATGTTAGCGATTGTCAGGCGCGGAGTCGGAGTAGCTAGCTCTTGCATGCATGTCTCCACACCCACTTCAGGCCTCACCAGCTCAAGGGGATTCATACCTCGCTAAGTACGAGTTGTGGCGTCGGACATTCCGGTGGTTCGGAATAACTTTCTCTGCAGTTAAGCTACCGAGGAGTCTTGTCACAGCAACCAACGGTGGTACGTTCGACTCCAATCTGTCAGTAACTTAGTCACCTGTCCTACGTGCAGCCGTTGACAGCCTGTACTTTCCTCGAGGTTCGTTTCAATAGTCTGCCAGCTGGAAACAATGTTCATGTCCGTCCTGTGAGGTGCGTTGACAGTCTGACTTTGCGCTCGTAAATTGATCAGAATTAAGTAATGTCCTATGAACCGCCAAGACTTTCATGCCAGTAGTCCCGAAACCGGACGTGCGAAGAAGCAACCGGGTTCGTATTCCGGGAATTTAGAGAGAGCGTCTGGGTCGGGACCAGCAACATTGTCAGCACAATCCAATTCCAAGCCCAAGGTGTCCGTAAAATTCACGTTTGCACTGGTCGGGCTCGCCATTCTTACTCATGCAAAGCCATATACCTGTCAGCAATTTGGATAGGGCTATTGAAATGATCGGTATCATTGCGAATGTCGTATTCTCCTCAGACCTGGAATGACTAGATGCTGGGCGTCAAAATTCTCGTGTACGTTTTTATTGTTCCTCTGCATACAGTTTCAAAAGAACATATTTGTGAGTATGCAATCCATTTTTGTTTCGCTTATGTATTCATGTGCCTCCTTAGGCTTACACTCTTCCCGGACATGCATGGTTAGTCTATCTCTTGTTATTTGACTTCATGCCACAGCGAGCACCACTCACGTACCTTGTTTCACGCTTGTGTTGCTGGCCTTTACCCGACGTGTCAGCAAAAACTGTACGAAGAAATCAGTCATATATGCACACCAACGTGTCCCAAACCATGACGGTGAGAACTTCCTGCCTATATGGATAAACTGGTTAGATTCTTTTCCGATAAGAGTGGCACAAACTGACGCTCCATACTAAACACTCTGTCGCATATTTCACCCCCAGACCAAAATAGCAGTCTAATCGAAACTGGAAACTTCTCGATAGCAGTTCCAGCGGGCAGTTCCATCATCATGGATATGTGGACAGTCCACGTTAACCGTCATTCACTGACATCCTTATCAAGTTTGTGAAGCTCGGGATGCGGGTTTGTATTGGGGAAACGATGCTGCAGAGTTCAAGCCTGAACGCTTTATTGATACCGAGTCTTACCGATAGCCTAGGCATGCGTGTAAGCACAACTCTGCGATCAAGGATGTCTCTTGAACTTGCCGTTCTCAATCGGTACAAGGTTGCGTCCCGCCGACGACTTGCATATGCACAAACGATCGGCATCCTTGCGAGCGCTGTGCGTCGGTACCGGGTTGTCGTTCCCGAGAATCTCGCGCGCAAGTCTTTAGGGATTCAGAGAGAAGCGCTGCCGAAATGGAAGGTTGATGCCTATTATCGCTCGCGTGAAATTTTGTAGGAGGATATGGTGCAGCCTTGTGTGTTCTGCGGAAGCATCAATGTTCAAACGTTCATCGATTGACATACCCATTTCAGTTACCTCCTGAGGCTACTGGTGCTGATAGAGGTCGTATTAATCTTAGCCTCCTGCCTCGAAACAAACAGTCTGTGCTTTGGGTTATGCCATCGTGATTTCGAAAATCTCAACACAAGGTTCAGTGAATTGGTGACACTCGTTATTGATATTACTTTCTCTCAACAATGCAATCGATCAAAAGTGTACCCATCGAGTCATGCTCTAGTCGATCCTCTTGTGCCGGCTTGCCTGAGTGCGTCACTCGAGATGAGATGGATGGCACTTGCGGGAAGGACAAGTTTCGAGTTGAGTTAGAAAGTAACGTAAGATCGAACTCGGAACCTGTCACTGTACTGTATCATTTCATTGAAGATGCCAGCGCAACCGGACTATCTGGCACGTCATATATAAGTGCAGGTCTTCGCCCAGTGGTACTAGTTCCAATTAACGACCTGCCTTGTCCTGCAATCGCGCCGACCGGAATGACCCGAGTCTAGCACTAAATTGATAAAACTCAAGACTG
>JBBPKB010000932.1:0-10219 GCA_038089035.1 Boletellus dicymbophilus
CGAGCCAGAGGATGAAGGAATAGCGCCTGCTCGGGACACTGAGGGAATGGACGGTCAGGTACGCGGAGATCCAGTCGAGCGGGTCCGGGGACGTTGGATCCATGGCTGCGCAAGGAGCAGCACATTGGAACGGAGACAAACAAGCTTATTTATTCCTACTAACTTATTACGCTACGACGACCTTGTCGATGACCCTGCCAGACAAAACCTGGCGCTGGGATCAGCACAGAACCGGTGCGGGATGGCGACGACACGACCGACCTCTTTGCCCGTCTTCTTGATCTTTTCGAACACGTCGTCGTATGACACATCGCCCTTGACGACCACCTTCTGCTCTGCAAGGCTCACGGTGTATGTGATGCCTGTCCAGCCATCGTCATCCCAGCGCCTACTCCCGATGACGGCACACACCTTCCACCTTTGACAATGCCCGGTCAACCGCTCCGGAGCAACCCCCACAGGTCATCTGAAATACAGGTCATCACCTCCCGTTCGCACTGCATCTCGTGTGCCGCACCTTGACATTGAACTCGTATTCGCCCTGCGCACCGGACGTGTTAGCATTCCCGAGCGCATCCATATCACACACCCACGTACCATTCCAGGTGGTAGACGCGGGTGAAAGATGAGATGCGGACGTGGCTCACCTGGGCTTATTTAAATGTCCCACAGCCATCATCACATCAGCCTGACCAACACCATTTTGCGATGGCATCACCCGTTCATCCAAAATCTCACGCACCCCTTCCCGAAGCATTAGCCTTGCCTAAAAACCGACTTGTATTGTATTCCATATCGATATAGATCAATGTCCCTCGTGAAACTCGATGTCTTCATCTGGTACTCCGCATCTCAACTTCGTCCGACTCCGTGGATACCGCCTGCCACCCAGCGTCTGCGTTCGGACGCCCTCGTATGCGCTCAACAAGGGATCCTAGGAAACCTAGAGTTCCTTAGTGGATATATCTTCACGGAATCGGACACTACTCACCGAACAGGAACGATAGTCTGCCTTGTTCCTCTTTGTTCGTGAGGTAGTACACGGGTACGCCCGCAAGCACGAAGCCTGTCATCCTCGTCAATCGTCTTGTACATCGCCCAAGATAATTCTCGTACCAAGTACAGATATGGCTTCTAGCGGCGCTGCGATAATTGGCATGCACAACAAAAATATCGCAACCGCACAAAATGTAAGCGGTGTTATAATCCACGTTTTGTATGGTCTGACGTCACGTCAGCACAAGCCAGCTCTGAGGCCGATTGATCATACCTCTCGAGCTTCGGCTCTTTAATTCGCAGTATAACCAGCCCCAACACCTATTGACGTCCAGGCTCAGCTCTACACTGTCTTCCAGTAATCGATCTCGACATACAGTCAAAAAGTAAAACGACCAGGACGCCACAACCGAAAAGTTGATCAGTGTTCGGAACCCACCACCGATGACAATGAACGCGATGGTCATGCCAGTTTGTAACAGAATAGCGTTGACCGGCGTCTTTCGCGATTTGTTCAGCTTGCCGAACATGGCGGGAAGGTATCCTTCTCGTCCTGCGGCGCGGATAAGTCGTGATGTCGTGAATGTCGATCCTGAGTAGATACTTTGGAATGAGTAAATAGCACGAATAATTAGCTGGAAATCACTACCATTGAGAGCACCAAAACAAGAGACTGCCACAAAAACAGCGAATACAACTCCACCGACTGGCCCAAAAGTCGCACGTCCAAAATCGAGCGCGACCGCGTTACTGCTCCCCACTGTCGCCTTGTCGAGTACTATGAGATACGACACGTTCGCAAGGAAAAATAATATCTGTCGTTGCCCTTGTTGGGCATGTCCAGGTCTCTTACAATGAAATCACTTACGCAGACGATCCCCATGCTGATGTGGATTGCCCTGGGTATGTTTTTCTCCGGGTTATACATCTCACCACCAACATAATTTGCCTGATCCCAACCATCAAGAGCCCATAAACCAGAATAAAGCGCGAGAGAATATGCTGACGGGCTTGTGCTCGAGTCATCGAATAGAGGCTCCTTGAATGATTCTGATGCCCGTCCCCTGAGCAGTTGTACGAGACCCAAAATGGAGACTAAAATCTGAAAAAAAAAGTCCGGGTGTCTTACCTCATAGTCTTTTACACAGAAAGAAACTTACCAACGAGCAAATCTATTACCGTCGACAAATTAACCATCCATTAGTCGCACGTACTTGTTCGCCCCACTCAGCGCACCTTGATAATAGTAAATAGGACGGAAGCTCTTGTTCCCATGTTCCTTGTCGCTGAACATATGACAGCCACCAGAAGCACTGCAATGATCGCGGTGAGTTTGATAGACCACTGCGGAACGTTACCCGCTGACTCTTGATCACTGGTAATGTGCCACATGAGTCGATTGAGGTATTCGGCAAAAATAAGACTAATGGCTGCGTTACCGCCTGTAAAGAATTTTTTTTTTGAGTGCCTGACAGAGGAATCGGACACTCGCAAACCTGGTTTTAGAGCGGAGATGGCTGTCCAAGTGAAAAGGTATGACAGGAGGGGCCCATAAGCATATGATAGATACGCCTGTGCACCTCCGTCTAAAGGTATGCTTGATCTAAGGGCGACCAGGTCAAAGGGAAGAAAAGATCGCTCGAGCAAAAAAAAGGGCGACGTACCCAAGCTCAGCAAAGCTGCTAGCGCCCGTCCAGGCGAGTAGCCCAGCTGCAAGCCATACTGCTAGACTGGCTCCGACGCTTTGCGTATTAGCGACGACGACACCTGGCGAGGAACTGCGAGGAACTGTCAGCCCACCGGGAAAAACAACTGGAAAAGACCACACAATATTCCAGAACCAATCTGTGAAAAAACGGTCGGTCTCGCTGTAATCAAATGCCTACACGCGGATTGTAAACACGCACCTGCAGTCCAACGATCAGCCCGATACCTAATATTCGACCATCAGATAACTACCAAAAAGAGTAAGAGTCTTCGAAAAGCGCGTACCATGTACCAAATTGATGCTTTTCTCCGCACCAGGATTTCCCGTGAACGAGAGGTCTGCTTCGCTGACGGTCTCGCTGAGCGGAAGCAGGTCAGTCTGGAAGTTGAACCCGGTGAGCGAAAAAGACCGCAGTCGGGCGTGCTTCGTCGCCGTCATGGGCCCGTCCGTGAGCTCGAGGTTTCGCAGGGATTCTGTCGAATCATTTGACGAGATGGAGACACGGCCTGGGCGGGGAGATGTGAGGGGATAATGTTGGCCAGATGCCGTGGATGTGGAGGAGGTGCGGGGACGCGGCATTCGGCATGCACGATACTACAGTCGAGGACACGAAAAGTCCACCAATTTTGTATAGAAAGAAGGAGAAAATTTCAAAGAAAACTGATTCAGACTCGGACTGCTAAATGGAGCTTTAAAAATCATCATCCGGAAATTTTAAGTGCGCCAAAACTTTGACCAAGATTTTCGAAACTTTACAGGATATTGGATCACAGGGTCAGTAGGGCCTAAATCGCTATCATCGCCTACTGCGAAACTGATCGGTGCTGTTTCTACTTCCGCACCGCCCACTCAGCAGCTCTACCATTTAATCCCAGATGGCATGAAACAGAAAGATCAGTTGATGAAACGACGAATGACTTCGACTGGGCACAAGTTTAATACTTCCACTGCCACTTGCTTGGCTACAGCAAAGCTTGGCTTTGATGCTTCATGGTAGTGGCACTTCGACCACCCCCAGTACTGAAAAGCAAGCATTGTAAATTAGGGAACAATTGGATACAAGTAGAAAAAATATATACCATTTCTATTGGATTAAGTTCACAATGGAACTTGGGAAAAAAGATACACAAATGGCCTGCATCATTGACAACTTTCTCGAGCATTGAAACTTGGTTAATAAATTCATCTTGCTGACTAAGCAAGTGTACAAACAGGCAAGTATTTTGTTTTTAACCCAGTGACATCAAACCCTTGCTCTTGAAGAACAGATTTAAGTCCTTTTGGTAACCCTACTGTAGTTGACATCCTTTGTACATGCCCTTGCTTTGTCGGATCAGGATTAGATAGGAGTATGATGGTATCATGCTGTTTGCATTGCTTCCCACCATCTGATTTATTCATTTTGAATGCTTTGAGTGCATTCAGTGGGAGTGAGGCATGTGCTGATGAGTTATCAAAGATGAAGAGTGCTTGATACTGAGGACTTGTTATATTGTGAATCTCAATAGCCTCCTTAATCTGATCAAGAATATTTTTGTTTGTCTACCAGGAATCTCCATTAGTGTCAAAGTCCCTAACTCTAAACATCTCCAATAATATCTGGCAAACTCCTGCCAAAACCCCATGTATTAGCTTGTTCAAATTCCCAGGTTTAAGGACAAACCAAATTGGAGATCTTTGGGTGGACATTCAGGACTTATATTGGTTTGTACCTGGCCATGCTCTTTTAACCTTTTTCTATTAGTGGAGTTACATATGATTGCTTCTCTGTCCCTAGGTATAAATTTCAGACTTCATTTCTTCATCTCCCTCAGTTGTTCTCTGCACTCCTTCCAGGTAGTGACTGAGGTGAGTTTCATTTATTGCCCTTTTTTTTTATTACCATATCTAAATACACTGTAGTACTGCCTTTGTTCAGCTCTGACAGGTTATGAGCCCTGCTAGTGCAAACTAGCAAATCAGACTTACCTCTGATGACTCAAAAAAACCCCAGCCTCATACACACATTTTTTTTCCTATGCCCTTGGCTACTCCAAAGCACTGTCATCACAGTCCTAATAAATCTCATTCTGGAAAATCAATGCCACCATCATGTCATCTGATAGGACACCAAATGACTGCCCTGTTCTCATAGGGCCAGCAAATTACAAAATTTGAAAACTCAGGATCACCATCAAATTACATTGGGAAAAGGTTCTGGGTGTCATACAAGGCACAAACCCATTACCAACCTCCACCACACTATCCCTGAGTGCTCCTGGAATGACTATGTCTACTCCAAACACAGCTGTGCCAATCCCAAAGGTAGAGGACATCTGGAAATAGACTGAGCATGATGAGAAGGCCCACAGAATTATCCAGGACCACATCTCTGATACACTCCTGCCCAAAACACAGGAGCACCTCACCTCCAAAGCACTCTTTAATGCACTCCTGAATCTTCATGAGGCTCCAAACTTACCCTCTGTATTTCAATCATATAAGTAGCTCTTTGCCAGCTCCTGGGATGGCAAGTCCTCTATATCTGACCATATCACAGCACTCCAGACTCTAGAAACCTGCCTTGCTGCTATGAAATTCAGCATTGAACCAAAAGTACTTGTCTTTATACTCCTGAACTCTCTTTCACAAACTTTAGAGTGGAACTCCTTCACCTCTGTCATCATCAACACCATAGAGAAATCAAAACTCACTTTCAACTCTGTTGAGGCCCAGATTTGTCAGAGAAAGCATGCCTAAATCCAAAAGGCACTTCAGACACCACTCTCAAAGTATCCAGCAAAATCCCTACACATCCATCAAATCCTAGTAGCACTTGGTGTGAGCACCACCAAACTCTGGACACAAAATAGAGAAATGCTGGAGCTATGAAAACTGGATAAAGGAACTCTGAAGGAAAAAAGAAGGAAAAGAAAAAGGAAAAGAAAAGGCAAATATGGTAGATAGTCCTCCAAATGATAGCCCTGGACCTCCTGAGAGGGCAAATGTAACTAAGGAGACTGTATCTAAGTCCCTAATCCACCACACTCAGGCTTACCTCTTGTCTGAATCAAATAGCAGTGCAAAAAAGTCACTCATCATCAACTCCAGAGCTACATTGTACATGGATCTACATCAGGCATGGTTTACAAGCTACTCCCCATTATCTCCAGCATGTCCTGTAAGCTTTGGAGATAACTCCACTGTTTCTGCTGTCAGGACAGGAAGTGTAGTTCTCCATTCCATGATCCAAGGAAAGCATTTTTAAATCACCCTAGGTAATGTCCTTCTTGTTCTGGAACTGTGCCTATCACTAATATTGATCAACAAACTGGTAAGCATAGGACTTAGCATTCTCTTCCCAGTGAACTCCAATACATGCACTGTTTGACAGGGATGAACCCCCATCATCATTGGAATGCACAAGGAAGGACTTTATCATGCTGGAGTTACACCAAACATATCCTGAGAAGCTGGACTTGCCATAGTAAACATAAATATGCTCCACTGATGCATGGGACACATTTCCTTCCCCAGGATCAAACACATGATGTGCCACAGGCAGCTGCAAGGAGTTGAAGCCATCTTTGGAACCCCAGAGTTCTGTGAACCCTGTGTACTTGGAAAGATGAAAAAGCTCCCTTTTGAGCCCTGAAGTGAAGTTAGAGTGTCTTGACTGTTTCAGGTCATCCACACTGATGTTGGGAGCCCAATTACTCTGAGATCATGAGAAGGCCATTGGTACTGGCTCTTAATCATTGATGACTATTCCAGATTCTCTTGGATATACTTCTTTAAGAACAAGGGGGATGTATTAGAAACTTACAGGTATTGGAAAAATGACATGAAAGCCTTCTTCCACTCAGAAATCAAAATGGAGCAACTATCAGAGTTACATGTGGAATTCCTCCAAAGTGATGGAGAAGGAGAGTACACAGGATTGGAATTCTGGAACCAACTCTGATTTGATGGTATCATGCATGAAACATCTGTCCCATACACCCTGGAGCAAAATAGGCTTGCAGAACACATGAACCAGATGCTGTCCTATCTTGCAAACTCCATGCTTGAGGATTCCAAACTCCTGAAGTCCTTTTGGACCAACACCATAGCCATGGCTGCATATATAACAGTCTACATCTGCATTTGATGGAGAAAATCCCTACCAACTTTTATTTAAATGAAAGTTGATTCATCATTGTTCTGCCCTTTTGGATGTATTGCATACACATTAACTCCAAAGGAACAACACAGAGGAAAATTCTGAGCTTGTGAAAAGAAATGCATTATGCTCAAATATACATATGGACAGAAATAAACTCCTAGACCTCCAGATGTAGTCAATCATCTCCAGCCATCATGTCACTTTCAACAAAACAAATCACATCTCCAACATGGAGTCAACTCCTTGGAAGGACTCCACCAGAGACCAGTGGGAGAGACTTCTTCCTGGATGCTCACATTAGTTAGAGCATAAACAGAAGATGAACAACCAGAGCCAGAAATTCTGGAAGCAGTGGAAGAACCCCTGGCACCTCCAGAAGATGTGGACAACCTAGTAGACAGATTACAACAGCTCTATCTTGATGCCCCACTTCTCTCTGTGCCTCCTGTGCCTTCAGTGCCACCTTGACCTCCATCTCCTGCACACCCACCTACAGAAATCATTGCTGGTGCATGATGGAGTAACAGAAACTGTCAGCCTGCCAACAAGAATCAAGAATATCAGTGTACTCTGGATGAAGAAGAGCAATGAAAGGCAAGCTGCAAGGAACCCACACTTGGACAAGAGAAGGACAAAGGTATGCTCTCTGAAGAAACTCCAGAAGCTCTGAAAATTCCAGGAGCATTTCACTATGCACAGGAAGACCTTCAGGAATGGATTTTTGCCAGAGTAGCCTCATCTGACCCCAAGAGTTCACTCTCAAACAGCATAATGGAAGCATATGCCTGTCCTGACAGTGAACAGTGGAAAGCTGTAGTGAAAGAGGAACTTCTAAACCTAAATGTTAATGACATTTATGAAGTTGTCCAAACTCCAACTAGAATCACTCCAATCACATCCAAACCTATGTTTTGGATCAAACACAATCAAGACAGTAAAGTTGAGCAATACAAAGTCTGCATTGTCACTCAAGGAAGGTTTCATACAGAAGGAAGGAGTTGACTACCAAGAGGTATTTGCTCCAGTAGCTAACCTAGATTCTGTCCAGACAATTGTCTCTATTGCTGCCAAACACAACCTGGAGTTAGATCAAATAGATGTCTCCACTGCATACCTCAATAGAGAACTTGAAGAGGAGCTGTACCTATTACCTCTGGCTAGAGTTCTGATCTCCATAGGACACTGTTGGAAACTCCAACACTCCTTATATGGGTTGAAGCAGGCTAGAAGGACATAGAACAAAACTCTCAACAAGAAGTTAGGAGAACTCAGATTTGTCTGTCTAAATGTGGAAACATGTCTCTATGTTATATGAACCTCTGGGCAAGTCTGCTTCCTAGTTATATATGTCAATAATCTCCTCTTTGCAGCCAGTTCACACAACTATATGGACTCCATCAAAAAAGCACTTTCCTCTACTTTTAAAATGTGAGATTTGGGAGAAGCAAGGTATATTCTAGGGATTGAAATTTGAAGGGACTGAAACTCCAGACTATTTCCCTCATGCAATCACAATATGCACAGACTGTCCTAGAATATATCAGAATGGCTAATGTATCTCCAACACAAACTCTGATGGCTCCAAGCTTCACCCTCTCTGGGACTGACTTGGAGGATAACTGTTACAACACCAGTACTATACTTATACAAAATGGTACATTATAGTTGTAGTCATTACCCTTGGAACATTTATTGGATCATAGATCCTAATGATCCTAGGTCAAAACCCTCTTATCACTTAGTACATACTCTTACTTACCTTTTCTGTATACTTCTCTTCTATTTCCCCCTTATCTAAATCTGTACAAAAACCTACATTGCACTTCAGTATTATCCTGGACTCACTTGGTAGTCAACACCCTATTTAGATTGTAGGAGAATGCATAGCTTGGTCCATGTATATACTCCTTAGAGTATAAATAGAGGTTTGCATGTATCTTCTACCTTAGCCTAATCCACTTGTATTCTTGTTGGCATTCAGTCATGAGACTTGAGCTACAGAGTATCAAGGACTAAAGCTATACTTTCCTCACAACTGTCAGTCCTGTTAGTCCTTGTTAGTCCACTTCACACTTCATTTCTTTATCTCATCAGCTATAGTGGGAGCTGTAAGATTGTCCAGCCAGTGTGGTACTAAGGGTCTTGTGCCTAAGGTCATAACAATAACACTATTGTACAGAAAATTGTCATTAATGGCAAACAGGTTTCCTACCTCAGTGTTATCAGCTCCCTCATGTACCTTATGTTAGGAACCTGTCCAGACTTGGCTTTTACAGTGGGAGCACTTGGCCACTTTAGCTCAGCACCCAAGAAATGTCATTGGAAAGCTGCAAAGCACATTCTCTAGTATCTCTGTGGAACCTCAGACATGGAACTCCATTTTGATGGAAATGAAATTTCCATGAATCAGGACTTCCATGGATGCTCTGATGCAGGCTGGTTCTAAAACCTGGACAATTCCCAGTCCATCTCTGGTTTCTTATTCCTCAGTAATCAGGGAGCAATCTCCTGGTCTAGCAAACAGTAGAGTATGGTTGTGCTCTCCACCACAGAGTCCAAATACATAGGACTCAACCTAGTCAGTCAACACCTTGCTTGGCTCTGAAGTTTCTTCTCAGAGATATGTAGAATACCCACAAAAGGGACCAACAACACTGCACTGTGACAATCAGGCTGCTATCATCCTTTGTTGGGACCTTCAATTCTGAGCACAGACTAAACATATCCAATAGAAATATCATTTCATTTGAGATGACCTCGTTGGTAAAGGAGAAGCAGTTGTTCAATATGTTTCAACAGGAGACATGAACAAAACCATTGGCTAGAGAACAGCATTTGAAATTCATTAGGGCTATGGGACTCTGAATGTGCTTGAGTGGGAGTATCAGAGTCCCTGACTCCAAACATCTCCAATAATATCTGGCAAACTCCTGTCAAAACTCCATGTATTAGCTTGTTCAAATTCCCAGGTTTAAAGACAAACCAAATTGGAGATCTTTGGGTGGACATTCAGGACTTATATTGGTTTGTACCTGGCCATGCTCTTTTAACCTTTTTCTATTAGTGGAGTTACATATGATCACTTCTCTGTTCCTAGGTATAAAATTTAGACTTTATTTCTTCATCTCCCTCAATTGTTCTCTGCACTCCTTCCAGGCAGTGACTGAGGTGAGTTTCATTTATTGCCCTTTTTTTTTTACCACATCTAAATACACTGTAGTACTGTCTTTGTTCAGCTCTGACAATTTGTTACAACACCAGTAGAATACCTATTCAAAATGGTACACTATAGTTGTAGTCATTACCCTTGGAATACTTACTGGATCATTGATCCAAAAGATCCACAAGTAAAACCCTCTAGTTACATAACC
>JBBPKB010000933.1:0-10216 GCA_038089035.1 Boletellus dicymbophilus
CGTCTGTCAGCGGGAAGAGATATTACTGCCCTATCTCGGCGCACTGTCCTCTTTCAGGGACGGAGTCCGGCAGTTAGCAATCGCTAAAGGAGACAACGCTCTAAAGGAGATCTTGAAACTCTGCGACCGGCTTCGCGATGACGACTTAGTTCCGTTGGGCGTGGCACTAGACGATCAAGAAGGTTTGTCGTATCATAGTTCTTACATTCGAGTCACGTGCTGAGCCAAGTCATCTACAGATGGCAAAGCGCTCGTCAAACTGGTTCCTCCATCGGAGTTGATCAAGGCTCGGGACGAGAAGCGGCGGAAGCTCGAGGATCAGGCGGCTAGAAAAGCGGTGTTGGAGCAAGCTGCAGAGGCCAAACGCCTCGCCAAACTGGGAAAGGGGCGCACGCCCCCGGAAGAATTTTTCAAACCGCCCAACGTTCCCGAGGGTACCTACAGTCAATGGAACGAAGAGGGCATCCCTTTGACAGATGGCGCGGGCGAGAAATTGAGCAAAAACCAAGAAAAGAAGGTGTTGAAGCTGTGGGCCGAGCAGAAGAAACTCCATGAGGAGTTTTTGGCGTGGCAACGTCAGCAACAATAGCCGTCTTTTTTTTTGGTATTCATTGGTTCCTTGACTACGATGGGGACGAGCGTGTATCGGCCATTAATCTATCGCGAACACCTACATTCCTAGACGTTTTCGTATTCACATGCGAAAAGAATATAGTACATGAAATCATCGATCGATTATGGTACAAACAAGATTTCTTTGGATGTCCCTGCTTATATTTTTTTTCCGTTCATTCTTCGAAATGAATGTCGAGCGTCAACTTATCTGGATTTTTTTTTTAAGGACAAGTCATTAGCAGAGTTGCGTCAGGAAGCTTGATTGACCAAAAGAACAACCTTGGATATAAGGGTCAGTGAATTCGCGAAGTTTCTGATGTTCCGGGTGGGAACGGTAAGCCTCCAGCGCACTCTCACTCTTGAGGACAAGAATGACGGCTGGTGACGCACATACTGAAAGTCAATGGGAGAGAACTGCGCCCATCGTCGTCGATAACAGACCTTCGTCGAAATCGCGGTCCAAGGAATGCTTGATCTTGCGGCCGACCTTGATATCGCTGACGAGGTCTGGTACGCGAGAAGGTAAGCTGGCAAGTCTCGCTTTGACATTCTCGACGTCCGCGAGCGTGACGTCTTGTACGAACTTGAACAGGACTGGCGAAACGCAGGGGGAAGGTGTAGAGGCCAGATTAATTTAGGAAGACGCTTGTGTCCGTGCAGTGTGGACGTACCGATGTGATGAACGGGCATGGTTCCTAGTACTATGCGGTTGAAAGAGTTACCAGAGCAGAACTCGTATGGTGGTTTTCGGAGCCGCGCTACTGCGCATCTTTGGCGCTAACAATAGCTCAAACATGTTCTCGGGAGATTGATCAAATGTGTTCAGGGGGTATTTCTCCAGATTTAGCAACTTGGGTGGTTATGCACAGTATGCGACTGCCAAGACAACAATAAACAACAATGCTAGTGGACGAGCGTTAAACAAAGTTATGTCGATGAGCAGGATGATAGTGTAAAGGAGTAGCGAAGAAACGTCCAAAAAAAAAAATCCGATGTACAAATTCATGCGGTTTTATCGACGGTCGCAAGGCGTGCCGCAAGTCCTGACAACATCTCGTCTGCACGAGGGTTGCGAGGGAACGAGCACCCGTCCCCGTTACTGATAAGCATATCGTGGGTCAGTTAGAAAGAATTCTCGCCATGAATTGGCTGCCATGCGCAAGACTCGCTTACCCTGAACCTCCATAGACGACGCGGAGTGCCCAGCCGCGCGGTTTGCGCCACCCAAATACCTGCGCCCAGTTCTTTCGCCATCCGATATCGTATAGTTTAACCGAGCGATGGGCATCTTGGACAAGACTTCTTTGGTTGTAGGAAAGCTCGTGTTCTAACGGAGGATGTGAGAGGCTAAGCGAAACCGGGAGTGGTGGCAGATATCGAAGGAGAAGGAACGGCGACAGGCTTTCTAGAGTCGTTTGGTTGGTACTGTCCGCGTTTCAGGCAACCAGCGAGTCTCTCAAGATGAGCGAACACTTACGAGATGAGGTATGCATGATATAGCGTGAAAGAGCCGACGACGACGGCAAAGACAAAACCGTAAGCGGTCAAGAGAAGCTCGTGGATAGGCGTAGCATCATCCTTGCATGTACGTCAGAAAGTTTCGAGGCAACACAAGTGCGGTTACGAGTGCTCACCGGTACTGATGTCGAGTGATAGAGCGACCACCAGAACGCACAGCCAGAGACGACGCAAATGTAGGTTGAGAGCATGGAGACGCAAGATATGAAATGGAAAAATGCAGGATACGTCCCGTGTCCCTAAAAACAGGATGGAATAAACGTTATTTCATCTGACTGGGGTACGGGCGCACCACACATTTGCTTCCAAGCCATGGGCAGTGATGGTCTGAGCGATGAGCGCTCGCGATAGCAAAAACAAGACGACCGCAGCGTACCCATTTTCAGCACACAGCGGCCACAAGCGTTGCAATGGTGCGTGCGCTCGGGCTTCGGACGCCAGCACGTACGGCACCATTTCCGAGGAGATAATTCATCGTCAAAATCCGGAGCGGCCATTAAAGCCTCCTGCAATTCCATATCCTCCCCGCCAGAATCCTCGCACCCCTTGAGGCGGGAGACTGGCCCGGGATCACGAACCACGCAGACGGCGAGGGAACAAAAGGCAAGGAACGTAAGGGTGTATGAAACAAGCAGGTGGAGGAGAAAACTTGGGGTGGAATGGAGTGTACGGAGATAATGGCTGACAAGGATAAGCAGCCAAGATGGATGGGGAGCGATCATCAAGATAACCAGCACTATCAATGTGAATCGGGTTGAGAATCTGATGGACCAGCTCGGCGAGGTGTTGACTCACGGCCGAGAGGAAGATAATGATACCAGCTTTTCTGTGGCTCATCCGGATCGTCGTCCAAGGTATAAGGAGGGTCTCGTCTGGTCGCTATTGGAGAGTCGAAGGAGAGCAGTGGCATCGCCGGCGAAGGCAGCGCCCGAGAGTCGTTGGTTGGAGTGGTGAGAACTTATGACGGGCTTGGCTCAGACAAGGACCTGAAACTGGCACTGACCACACACATCGATAAGGCTAATGGCCTGGTATATTCCTGGCCGGGTTCACCGAAACATGGCATTGACACAACCTTGAGTCACGAACACCGTCTCTCATCTTTATGACGAAAAACACAAATGGCATGCGTTTTCCAAAACCCGTAGGCCCAATGCCCTCTGTCACTCTTACTAGGATCTACTTGATCGCTTTACACACCTCTCTAGCTGGTATGCTTTGGGGGCTTGATACTGGTTGGTTTCATGTCAAGTACCAGCGCAATTCTTGATGATCACCACAAGGTTCCATCGGTCCTCTGACGCAGATGTCACAGTTTAGCAGCTCAGTAGGACACCTCTCGTCCGGTCAACTAGGAGTCTATGTCGCCTGTATCCTCTTGTCTGCTGCCCTTTCGTCTTTATGCAGTGGTCACGTTGCTGATGCCATCTCCCGCAAGTATGGCATTCTCGCTGGTGGCTTGATTGTCGCTCTTGGCACCATCATATCTGCCTCTGCAAAAAGTTTCGCTGTTCTGATTTGTGCTCGTCTGATCACAGGGATCGGACAGGGCCAGTCTATCTCAGTTGTGACCATCTACCTGTGCGAAATCGCTCCCCAGAACATTCGCGGAACCGTGGCTTCGATGCTACAGCTCCTCATCACGATAGGCATCGCTGCTGGGTACTTCATAGCCTATGGGTCATCCAGACTGGATGGCAGCCTAGCTTGGCGCGTTCCGTTTATCATCGAAGCATGTATAGCCACAGTGCTGTCGATTGGAATGTCTTTCCTACCGTTCTCTCCTCGGTGGCTGGTACAGCGTGGCCGGATTGGCGACGCTCGCAAGGTTTTGTTGGGACTTCGTCAGACAGAAGACATCGACCGAGAGTTGCAGAGTATTAGAGGTTCTCTGGAAGAAGAGGGCATGCAGCACGCCAAATTCTCAGAAGTCTTTTCGAAACGCTACATCAGAAGAAATCTGCTCGGAATTTTCTTGATGGGATTTCAAATGCTTTCCGGTGTATGTACATCTCTTATTTTCGTCGAAAATAACTATAGCAGTTTTCTGATCCGTTTTTCGTTGGATCAGATCGATGTTATTTTATATTATGCTCCTATTCTTTTCACTCAAGCCGGTTTCTCGTCGACCCGCGCATCATTCCTCGCCTCTGGCGTATCTGGGATAATAAACTTGGTGTTCACAATTCCAGCTCTGCTGTATGCAGATAAGTTGGGGCGGAGGTTCCCCTTGATAAGGGGTGGAATCGCCATCGCTAGTTGCTTCGTTGCAATTGGTAGCATATATGCAGCCCATGGCGGTAGAGCGAATGGTGAAGTCTATCTCGATAGTAAGGCCTCACAATGGGCTGTCATCATCTTAGTCTATACGTTCGTCGCCAACTTCGCGTGGTCCTGGGCAATGGTAAGTTCTCAGGATGCTTCCCTTCCAAAGAACTGAGCTCAACGTCCTCGTTGAACAAGGTTATCAAAATATATGCATGCGAGATAATACCCACGCGCCTGCGAGCAAAGGCATGTGCATTCCAGCAGGTATGTCGTCACATCTATCTCCACCGAGATGACGTCTATTTATGCATAATATCCGAGCTTGCCAATTGGGTAGTTAATTTCACAGTGGCGTTGACCGCTCCTCTCTTTCTCCGCGCATCGCCGAGTGGACCATATTTCTTATTCGGTGCATCGACATTCTTCGTCACGCTCATATGTTATTTCTTCATGCCTGAGACCATGGGCAAGAGTCTGGAAGAGATTCAGGTTCTCTTCGAGATGAAGGATAGTGTTCAGGGGCCCGCATTGACCGCGTGATAGCGACCGTTCACAGAACCACACCTCATTTTTGCGCGGGGTACTGGCACGCTTCCTCCGTCTAACTTTCGCCAAACCACTTCCAAGACGATCCCGTATATATAGCTATTACAAGTATCAAGGCACCGATTCCTTGTCTCTCTCACAGGTCATGCCCGACTTCACGACAAGTTCCGAAAAGACACTTACGGGCGTGTCGGGTCATTTCCAGTACATATCAAGGCTCCGATTTCCTGTTTTCAAGTTCGCGCTTCATACCCGACATATCATCTCCACGATAAGTTCCGAGAAACACAGCCGTGCTCGTGTTCGACTACAGTAGTATGTAATATATAGTGGTCACATAGCTCCCATACTAACGGACAACGTGTTCGATGATCAAAACCTGTAGTTGACCGAGACATAGCTATGGTCATAAGTACGTGTAAAGGATGGCAGTCTCATTGCGTATCCTAGGTAAAACACGATGCATGAACACCGGGTGGAGCCCGCTCAGCCTGAGGCCCGCCTATGTGACACGCTCGAAGGGGTTAACAACATGCGCCAATGTAGGCAGTTCCCCCGTTATGGTTACCTACTCGAGAGAACCGGCGATCTTTAATTAAAGTGTGCCCACGAGGGTTGACCAGCCTACCAGTATAAATTCAGGACGGGGGTCGACTTGTGCTTCCAAGTCAACTCCCTACTCACTGGACATATCTACCAGCTAACATACTCTTGCGTGTGTATCCTACAGACCTCTCTGACCGCGACGTGCAGTTTCACTAACACTCTCTGGGTTAGCCCTGCATACATTTTTATCTGTAACACCACGCCACCTCGCAGGCACTTTTGTCAAAAAAATCATGATGACCAGATCTCTCATCGCGTCCACGTCCCCCGCCACCACTCAGGCCTTGAAGCCTACCAGGGTGCGGCAAGTCGGCTTTGAGACTGCCGTCACGGCGGTCATCTTCGCGCAGAAGCTTATGGTCGCTGCCGCAAGGACTCGCGGTATAAATGAGCGATCCGCCGCCACCGCGCCGACTGGGCCGATCGGCGGACGCGCTGTATCCGTGTCTGTGTCTGTATCCTGTCGTGCGGAGACTGTGGACGGATGTCTTGGGCTTCCTACTCCTGTTGAGTGTTGATCAGAGGTTTTGCTAAGATGCGAGTTCGAGGATAGGCGCTGCGCGCTGCTTTATGTACATTTTCCGACTACCATGCGCGTGTGTATAAAACGTATGAATCATGATCATGGTTAGTGCATGACGTCACCTCTAGTCTCTCCCTCTTGCTTCGCGCAGCTGAATTTCTGAGAAACGAGTGGAACGGCTGGTTGTCGCTCGCACTAGCCCGGAAACGAAACCAATAAAAATGCATTTGCACAGTAGAAGACACAGGGCAGCATAGCTTAAGAATATACATATATACCAATGTCTTACTTCCATTTTCTCACTCCTGCGTGTTTACGAGACGTCCGGTACAATTACGCGGACGGAAGGTTGCTTCTCCAAGTAAGCAGTGGACGTCATCAACATGTTATAACTGCTACCGTCGCCCTGTATAAAAGGCATTAGAAAGGAATATCTGATGTAAGGGACCAATCGACTAACAATCATCGTGGTCGGGAACCCAGGGTCGAACGGAACAACGCTCTCCAGGTACTTGATGTGCTCGGGTGTGAGTACGATCTCCAGTGCCTCGAGGTTGGCCTCCAGATGTTCCACCTTACGGCCCCCAATGATGGGGAACACGTATGGCGTCTTCTGCATTACATACGCGATTGCCACAGCCGTCGTGTGCTTCGCACCGACCTCTTTGGCGACCTTCTCCAGTGCTGAACTCATTGCCCTTTCTTGTTCGTTTCGTTTCCAGTCCTCGCTGAAGAGCGTGCGTCCGTTCTCGCCCGACTTGGCGCGTCGTTCCTCGTCCTCGTCGCTACGAAGCTTTCCGCCAGCAAGCACACCCCAAGGAGCCAAGGCTATGCCTGGGCAGCGACATCAGAAATATTGAAATATCCATCGGAAGGTAGAATATACCGTGAGCTTTACACATTGGAATGATCTCTCGTTCGAAAGAACGTTGCATGACATTCCATTGACCTTGGTAGACCACGAACGGTGTCTTGCCGTGATCACGAGCATACTGGTTCGCCTGAGACACCACCCACGCTGGAGTGTCCGAAATTCCCTGTAATTTCATGTTGTCGTGAGAAACCACAAACGTTCAAAAAAAACAATTTGAAAGGTGTACCAGGTAGAGGACTTTGCCTTGTTGAACGAGTGTGTGGAGTCCGTTCATCAATTCCTCTATTGAAGTCTCCCAATCCCACCAGTGAACGTATAGGATATCAATGTATGTCGTCCTCAGCTTCTTCAAGCTAGCTTCAACACTGACGTGCATCGACTTGACATTATTTCCCATATAGATGACCTTCTGCTTGATTCCGGCCTCTGCGCGCACGTAGGTGCTCGAGTACTGTGTGGTGGAGGTGAGTATGGACAAGACCTCCACGAGGAAAACGAGGTCACCAACCTTTGTGGCAATGACGAGCTGGTCCCTGATGCCGCGCTGCTCGGCCCACTCGCCGATGAACTCTTCTGAGCTCTGATCTTGGCTATAACGGAATGTTAGACACGTGCAACGAAATGGATCGCTATGAGACACCCACTAATTGCTGGAAGTGTCGATGAAGTTCCCGCCTGCTTCGTAGAACGCATCGAGAAGCTTGAAGGAAGACTCCTTGTTCGCCCCCTTGATCCCATATTGATCCCATTTGTCCCCTATATTCCCTCCCCCTAGCTGGAGCGGAGAGACGTGAACTGACGCGCTGGGAGATAGGACGCGGTATCGTGCAAGGCGGGAAGTGGGTTTAGGTGCGGATACAAACAAAGACATTGTCGGCTTCGAAGGCGTGGTGGTTGTGGTCGTGGTTGCAACAAGTTCGAGCCGACAAACCAGGTCAGCACTGATCTGGATTTTATACTGGACTGCAGCCTAAATCCTGTCACCATTATTTAGTCACATACCAAACGAGTGCGTCATGCACACAGCCTGAGTGCGCGGAAGAATATTTTGCTTAAGGTCGACTGCGCAGTGAGCTGACTGATCAACGAGCCCGTATTATCTTCGGAATTGGAAAAGTGACCCCACCGGGAAGATAAAAGAAGCAACAACGGACGAAAAATACGATTTTGCTTGGGACATGATCAGTGCTGACAGTTCTCGTAGTATTTGTCAGGTCCTGACACTGAATATTGATATTTAGTCTGCTTTGTCACCGATCGATGGCAACATACCTGATCGTGCCGCCGGCAAGATCTTTGGCCATGCACCGTCTTGTTAAACTCGGAGAACCGTCGTTCTATATCCGCTTTGCTGCGCTCACCAGCAAAACTACAAAGTGAGAGCTGAATATTTGAAAAAAGTCGACAATCAGTACAGTTACTGTGCAGATGCTAAGTCAGTACTAACTCATTGAGCGCAGCGAGCCCAGTACTGAGTCTATGTACGTAATGCGACCCGATCGTAAATCTGGCACAGGTGAAGTTCAAACCCCAAGGTGACTGGACAGCAGTTTTCGTCTGCGAAAGGTCTTGTCAGACTTACCGCTGCCCTAACTTCTGCACCCGGTTGCGTATGACCATCTACTAATGACTGAAGTGGAGTGCGCGTGAACTCGGCAAGCGAGCCTAGCATTAGTCACCCTTGTGGTGCATAAGGTGCCTTCCAGCCGCACGTGCCTAAGAATGTTAAGTCCAATCACGTGATACTATGCACGTGACAGTGACCACTCGGCCCAAATCGTCTAGTCCAGGGTAACCATAAATAGGTCACTAGGCTGTTGCGGCATTCATAAAGGTAAGAGGTGGGCGAGGCCCTTTACCATTTCGCGGTCCTGACAAGAGCCTGCCTCGTCTCGCTGGGTAGCCTTGCCGCTCTTTTAGTCGCGCCCACCCACCACTCCTCTCGCAGTGCCAACGGATACTTTCGTCCTCATAGGGTAACTCCTCAACAGTTTGCCCGCTGCATGACCTCCAGCTGCCACCGTAGGTCGGTGAACTGCTCGCTGCCCAGCTCGCCCTCGCAGTTCACCCCCATGCAACCGTGCTTCAGGCCGGAAAGCCCTCCGGGGCTTTCGCCCACATATATTCTCGTCATGTCATGCATCGACGTGATACCAACCTCCGCGCCGCTGGAGCGTCGGTGTACATGGATCTGATTCTTTGATGAATTTACTATCAGAAC
The DNA here is from genome assembly GCA_038089035.1 of Boletellus dicymbophilus. Taxonomy (NCBI): domain Eukaryota; kingdom Fungi; phylum Basidiomycota; class Agaricomycetes; order Boletales; family Boletaceae; genus Boletellus; species Boletellus dicymbophilus. The sequence goes on from JBBPKB010000933.1 coordinate 9,172, forward strand.
ACTATATAACCTCTGATGAGACTTGGGTAGCAATAATAACAGATACGTTTAAGCTGACTATACTGTGGAGTAAGATTAGCACGAGTCGGGATGTACATCGGCAAACAAAACACGCCAGCAGTCTGATTTTCGACATCAATGTGCTGATCAGAGTGCGTTCTTCGATGAAGGCTCGGAGACTCACTGCTGTGGTCGGCTCCGATTTATTGGAATCTGTAGACTTAATCATCATGATTTGGCAAATTTAACAAAAGTACGGCCGAGAAAGTTACTGTAATAGGAATATCGTAGACCGTCAAAAGCACAGTTAAGTCAAGAATGATGGTACCTACTAAATCACTGCTAGCGACACAGACCCGGAGATCGAGTTCAAGTTGACTACGTTGTAAGGGTAAGCATTTGGCCATTTCTTATGGGTGTTTTTCTGCTGGCTATGGTGAGACAATGACTGACAAAAGTGTGCGTCCAAGTGACTCACAGCTGCACGCCACCCAAGAAAGTTACCGTGGGAAATGTTTGGTAATTTACTACCCCTGATGCCAGCGATTCTAGTTGTACTAGCTGACTGAACCGCCAATCCCCATCCAAGTCGACATGTCCCATGGAATATTGAAATACAAGCTTGCACCCTTCTGTGAAGCAGTGCTTGGAAAAGGCTCTTACGTGAGGTTTGATAGTTGGATCTGTGTTCTGATCCACTCATCCTGACCGACCAACAAGTCCATCACGTACAGGGCAACAGAAGAGGGATCTGGGAGGACCGTGGCGCTCAAGAAATCACGCTTGTCCAGAACGGTGAAACGGCCCTACCTCCGACATGAAGCACGCATAATTCAGTGTCTCAGCGGACACCCCACAATTCCCGAGGTGTACGGATACCGCCACCTGGAGCATTTCGAATACCTGGCCATGGAATTTTTGGGACCGAGTATTTCGGAGCAGCAACAAGATGGTGCAGGGGTGAGTGTTAAGACAGCCATTTGCATTTTGGTTCAAGCAGTACGTGGAATACAAACCAATACCAAAATCTAGACGAAGTTGATGC
>JBBPKB010000934.1:0-10210 GCA_038089035.1 Boletellus dicymbophilus
GTAGTAGCATACCAGAGGAGTGCAATTGAAATCATGCACTCAAATTTCTTTTTATTCTTCACTTTTTTGTAATTATTTACTTACTTCTTTCTTTTCTTTACTTTAGATGGTAGTAATTCCCATCTTGGAGGGGGGGTAGTGTTACGACACCACCCATTTATTACAAAATGGTACACTATAGTTGTAGTACTTACCCTTATGATACTTTCTTTTGGTACTACAACTACCCAAAAACTCCTAACCCCTTTGTACTTACTCTGATTTCCTTTTCCCTTATACTTCTCTTCTATTTCCTCCTTATCTAAATTGGTACATCACTCCAATACACTTTTGTATTAAGCTGGACACACTGGGTTGCCAGCACCTTATTTAGTTTGTAGGATACAACACAGCTTGGTCTGTGTACATGCTCCTTAGAGTATAAATATGGGCTTGCATGTATCATCTACCTTAACCTAATCCACTTGTATCTTTGTTGGCATTCAGTCACAAGACTTGAGCTACAAGGTGTTAAGGAATAAAGCTACACTTTCCTACACTTTCACATCTACACTTTTATCTCACCAGCTATAGTGGGAGCTGTAAGATTGTCCAGCCAGTGTGATACTTAGAGTCTTGCACCTAAGGTCATAACAGTAGTCTGGTCTGATGAGACCAAAATCAATCAATCTTGGATTAGATGGATACAAGTAGGCTTGGAAAAAGACAGGTGAGGGGCTTAGTGATAGACTAGTAGATGGAATGCTCAAGTTTAGAAGAGGTTCCTTGATGATGTGGAGTTGTATGGCTTGTAAGGGAGTTGGCTATGCTGCTAAGATTGATGACAGATGGATGGGGACCTATACTTTCAGATTTTGAAGGATGAACTCATGAACACCCTTGAGTTTCATGGTCTTAATCTTTTTGACATCATCTTTCAGCAAGACAATGATCCCAAGTATACTTGTAGAAAGGTCAGGGAGTGGTTATAGGAGCAGGAATTTAGGACCATGGTATGGCCTGCACAGTCTCCTGACCTAAATCCCATTGAACATCTCTGGAATTACCTCAAGAGGAGGCTTGCAGAGTATGAACATCCTCCTAGTGGAATTCATGCATTATGAGAGAGAGTTGAAGTGGAGTGGGAGAGGATATCAGTTGAGGAGTGTTAAAAGTTGATTGAAAGAATGCCTAGGAGGATTCAAGCAGTGCTCAGGGCAAAAGGGGGCATACCAAGTATAGATATACCCAGAATACCATCTTTATTTTAAAAGGTGTAAAACTATTGCAATGATATCATTGGATTAAAATAAGTGTATGTCTACAGCCACTGGTCCAAATCACATGATCTAGGGACTGATTTATAGCTAGGAGTATGTACTTCCTTTTATATCACTAAAGCTAAGTGATATTCCCATGAGTGGTGGTGTGCTTTACACACTACATCAAGGTTAGGTATTGCAACAGTTTTGGAGGTCACTGTATATGATAATTTGTGCCACTCTTGGCTGGACTACCTCATTTAGGAAAGAAAAGCTCATTGGCCAGACTCTCTCTTTTAAGAAATACATACTTGGACTTCCTTGATCTATTTGAAAAAACCTTCTAGACAAAATAGACCAATATCTCAGCCTTGGAAAAGCTGTAGAACTTGACAATGACCAGAGACAAGTGCACAATCAAGTTGCTTGAAGACTAATTCTCCATTTACTGCAATGACACTGGTGTTGCTGACCAGATGATCCTGATTAACTACTTTGCAAAAGGACCTTGTCCTTCAATAATAACTCTTTTATGTTCAGATCTTCCATCCTTGCATATCATGCTATGAAACCCCACTCATCAGTTCTAACTTACAACCCTGACTTTATGGTTGTTGACACCATCCAGCTCTTCTCTTCCCAGCATGATGAATATTATTGCAAAGGGAACTGCTTCCATTATGGTGAACATGGACATCTTGCTTATAACTGCCTGAAGAAAAAGGAGACAAGATAGATTCCTCAGCCAAGGAAGACAGAGGAAAAAAGAGCACAAAAAGTTGTGGTGAAAGGAGAAGAATCCTGACTGGAAGACATTGAGGATAGTGAAGTGACCCACAAAGGTAGTTGTGACAATGATTGTATCCATTGTTGAGATTTTGCAGTGGTAAACATCATGAGCCTAAACCAGTCTCCTAAGTAACTCAATGAAGAGCACCTATTAGAAAATCCCAGTGATACACCCTTGTGAGGTAATATTGAAGAGGACAAGACTGGAGGGCATTTGGTGGTGGCATCACACCTTATATACTAAACTAGGGTTTTCATCTATTTGTACATATATGGTCCAGTTTGTACACTAAGCTAAATATGCCATTGGTACTGGGTTTGAATATACACAGCTGAGATAAGAGTCCATTATGCTATTAGCTAATAAATATAGAACATATAGGTTTGTATAGGTTTGACATAGCTGATGGGGTGTGAGGCAGATAGCCAAGCACAGGTATGCACTGGTTTGCATAGCCATGCAGAAGTCTGTGTACAGGTTCATGCACAGTCTAGATAAGAGGGCTTAACACCATAGGTTGGTATGAATAGATGAACAGCCAGAGTGCAGGAAAGCAGAATGGAAGTGGAAGCAGATCAGAAGGAATGCCATACAGGTTCCATGTCCTTATATGGAAGCACTGAGATTGCTGTGCAAACAGAAGTGGAAATAGCAATCTGATGAAGTGGGATTCCATTTGAGCAAGTAATGCTAGTGGTTGAACACTGGCATATGGCTGTGGGAGTGTGGCTATGTTGGACAGCCATGCATAGCCTTGTGACAATGCACTGGGAAACCAAAGGAGAATAAATAAGGAAAGAGATAGGAGAGGAAAGATAATGAGAATAGGATAAGAAATGGTAGATGGAGGCATGGATGGGGAAGGAATGCTGAAATAAGAAAAAATTGGGATAAATAGAAGGAAAAATATGCCTGTAAAAACCTGTATCATAACAGATAGTAATAAAAATACAAATTTCATAGCTGACATTTATGTCAAACATCAGAGGGGTGTTTAACCAAGAGTACTCCTTTGACACAAACACAACCTATTTCTTGTGAATGACTCACTTCTGTATTGTAGATGGCTCAAAACAATCATCTATTCATCTCTTCCTATAGATAATCAACCACTTATGTATATTGAAAGTTGTCAATATTACCACTCTTCTTGATAGCAGTGCAGAAATTTCCTGTATCAATTGAGGCTCTGCAAAAAACACAAGCTCTCTCTGAATTACCTTGACTGCCCTCTGAACATCCAAAACATTGATCATCCTCTGAACAAGCAAGGAGCAATCAAGTTTTCTACCATCCTCTTTATCTGCATTAGAACTATCACTCAGAAACTCTTGTTTTATTTGATTCATTGTGGACATGAAAACCTGATCCTAGGATAGTCCTGACTAAAGGTGATCAATCCCAAGATAGATTTGAAGAAGAAGACTATCAAGGTTAATGAAAAGCTTGACTGATTCCTTGACTTGTATTTTTCTTATACCTCATCTAAAAGGAGGTATATGGCATGCTCTTCCACTGCTGTCACAACCCCTCCTCCAAAATATAAGAACTTCAACTATGTCAAACAAAATGCCCTTCTAGCCTCTATGGATGCTGAAGATGTTATGACTTCAGGCATGATGACCTTTAGTACCACACTGGCTGGACAATCTTACAGCAACCAATATAGCTGGTAAAGATGAAGAGTAGAGTGATAAATGAAAATAAACAAAGGATAGATAGTAGCTTTATCCTTAATACTCTGTAGCTCAAGTCTTCATGACTGAATGCCAACAAGAATACAAGTGGATTAGGCTAAGGTAACTGGTACATGCAAGCCCCTATTTATACTCTAAGAAGTATGTATGTATACAGACTGAACTGTGTTGTATCCTATGATCTAAATAAGGTGCTGGCAACCCAGTGTGCCCAGCATAATACCAAAGTGTGCTGGTAACTATGGACAATGATTAAGTAAGAGAATGACACAAAGAAGTATAAGGGAAAGGTAAATGAAAATAGGTACAAGGTAATAAGAAGGTTTTGATAGTTCTTCTATGTAAAATAATGTGTCCCAAGGGTAATGACTACGACTATAATGTACCATTTTGTAGTAAATGGGTGGTGTTGTAACAATGAGAAGGTTTTGGTAGTTCTTCTATATAAAAGAATGTATCCCAAGGGTAAGTACTACAATTATAGTGTACCATTTTGTAGTAAATGGGCAGTGTTGTAACACCTGTGAATGCAGCAAATGCTTGTCCTTCAAAGTCCTGACCTGGATCAGATGTTGAAAAAAAAGTATTATATACTGGGTTTGTGTGCCAAAACTCATGAAGCCACTGCCACCATGGGAATCCATCAATAACATCCTCTAAAAGAATCAATCAGTGAGATATGTAAACAGATTTAAATCAATGAATGTACCAATCATGTTACATGTTTTCAGAACATTCTTTAGCTCTGTCATATCCCAAGCACAAGTCCAACTCTGGTATTTCCAGAATATTCTCTGTTCATATTTCTAGTTCTTATTTCATATTCCCTGTTGTTCTTTCACCTTGGACTTATGATATTGAAACCTTTATTTCTGACACTTGACATTCTCTTGTTTCCATCTGTTGTTCTGTTGTTCTTCTGTCACATCTGATGTTCCCTTGTTATATCTATCATCTTTCTGTCTGTCTGTCTATTCCTTTGCAACACCCATACCATTCCGATGTTTCATATTCCTTACTCTGATGTTTCACATTCTATACTCTGACTTCTCCTTCACATATAAGTCTTGTAACTCTCTGTCATATTTCCTTAGTTCAAATATCAACTAAACTTCTTGATCAACTAAACTTCTTGATCAACAAAACTTCTGTGCACTCTGTCCTAGTCCTCATCCAACTCTCTCTCTCTCCTTCAGTCATTGAGTGACTACTTCCAACCCTCTGACCCTCTGAAATTTAGGACACCAGATCTGCTGTAAGGGTGCTGTAGTTTACTTAGTCCTTCTTTAGTGACTACAGGTACAGGTTACAGTGAGCCTTCTAACAACTCTGTATTAGAAGTTGCCAATAATTGTTACTGGTCATGCAGAGGTCTCAACAGAAAAAGAACTAGTCCTATGGAACCCTCAGTAGATATCAAGCTACTGAGGGAATAAACTAGAGGAAACTCTAAGCTTATCTAATAATTACCATAAATGGTAACCTGATGTATAGTCTGTGCCAGTTGGCCTGTACACGCTTGCTAATCCAACATCTTTATCAAGTGTAGTATATAATAATTCAAGTTAGAAGTACCCATGGTCAACTGAGTATGGTAACAAACATACTAGTGTGCCCTCTTTGTGTGGCATGGCCAAACTTTGAACTTTTCATTTGATCATCCAGGAGTATCTGCACAATATATGTGAATCAGAATTCCTCATAGCATGCATATATACCTATACCATTTTGGAGTGGACTCTGTTGTCTTCATTTTATACTAGCTATACCCAAGGTTGGCCTTAAGTTTGCACATACAATCTTGTGTTGTAGGAGACCTCCCATGGTATATAATCATAGTTGCAGCATAAGAATAATAAATAATTCTCTCACTTGCATAGCACAATGGATCTCTCTGTTATGTTCATTCAGATGATATCTAAAACCACAAGATCATCAGGGATGTGTGTTTAACACCACAGCAAGGTTCTGGCAAGATTCTAATCAGTCTAGCCATTATGTGGTTCAATCTGCTGCAGCTTTAAACTGTGAAACTCTCTAAACAGTCCAATTTCATATAATGGTCTATTCTGTGAGGTTGGTGGATGAAATATGGTAAAAGCTTCTAGAAGCAGCTACCTGCCAATGATCAGATTTTCATTACCAGGTGCTTTTTCCACCACAATATTGTACTTGCTTGATGCTTGATGACTCAGGCACATACTCTAGTGACCTATATATTAAAACTGAAGTGATAAGCCAAGTCAAAGCAGGCTTATTGTTGGGTCCAGTGTGACATGTTCAACTTGCATGCATTTGCTTGTCAACAATATCAACTTCTTTGCTGCACCATGGTCAAGCAACTTCACAATAGCCAATGAGCAAGAATTTACCAAATGAGATGTTTGGGCATCAGCTCATGTTCTAGAGAAAGTGGGGTTGTCAGAACATCAGAAGTTTCTGGCCTGAGAATAGTTAAATCAGTACATATTATTAGAGTATGAGGTAGCCTGTAGCAGTCATGTGAATGAGGAAGCTTAGTTAATCATGCAATAGGATATGAGCAGCAGGAATCATCTGTTGCCCCACTGCTCTACTTTACAAACAGTGTATTTGTATTGTAGACTCTATTGTTGATGTAGGGTAATGGAAAATAGTGGTTTGTGCCCTCACTCAGATTGGTCAACCATTTTATCCAATTCCTGTATCTCAGCATCAATGTGGCCAAGTATGGCTCATACTGGATAACATTCTAACATTTATCATATGGTGTATATTTGCACTGAAGGCTTCTGATAAGAGATGATTGCATTCCACAACCTGACAGCCTTCTTATGACAACCTTCTTGAGCACATAGCACCACATGACTCCAGATTCCATGGAAGACTGTAGCCCCTTTATGCTGAGAGGTAAATTTACTTCAGCAATTATACTCTTTTTCCTCTTAGAGTGCTAACTGATGTGATATTATTTCTCATCCTGCTGTTTCAAAGTGGCTATAAATCTGAGGTCACCAGACATTAGTTGACATTATCCAGTTTGCATATTTTATGACACCATCCTCACTCTATTTCACATGCAAGATGCAGCTCACCTTCAAGTTACTGTCTTGTGCCATGGCAGTAGCTTTGATTGATTCACCCATTGTTCAAGCTGCTCCTCAGGATTATTGGAAGTTGCCAATAATTGTTACTGGTCATGCAGAGGTCTCAACAGAGAAAGACCTATGATGTCCTCAGTAGATGTCAAGCTACTGTATTAAAATATGTACCTATGATGTCTACAATAGGTTAGTACAGTAGAAAGAGGTGTAGAAAAGTACTACTTACCCTCAATAGATGTCAAGCTACTCAGGGAATAAACTAGAGGAAACTGAAAGGTTTGTATGCTCTAAGCTTATCTAATAATTACCATAAAAGGTAACCTAATGCATGCCAGTGAAAAATAACAACACACTCCCTTGAACTGCACAGATTAGTGTACCATAGTGAAAAAGGTAATGAAATCAAAAATAGAGTAATAGAAATTGTACTCAATGATTTCTAAATGAATATAGTCCATTTGTGTGGAATAGATACACTGAATTGTCCATGTTGCTGATGTGTGCATGGTGTCCATATATATGGTAAGTCATGGCAGGTGTGCTCTCAAAGTAGCATGTATGGTCATCCATCCACTTGATGTACATGCAACTGGTGAGTCAGTACTATGTCTGGATGACAAACTGAATATTTTGAATGTTATGACTCGCCCAATATAGCCTTGATATGGCCATTGAATTTTGGTGAGTCAGATTCTGCCCGATTGATGCTTTTAGATTCGACTTGAGTCGTCCTCATCAATGTGGCAGGTTTGGGTGACTGGTAGGTCGTTCTGGATACTGTGGAGATGGGCTGTATGGTGCAGGTACATATATTGTCTTGCATTTCTTGCGTCCAAGCTTATTTGTATCACCTTTAGCTAGTGGGTGCATTTCGACTCATTTGGAGTCACAATGTGTGTCGCTTGTTGTGGTATCCATCTGGTTTGGTCTCCCATCAGATCCATTGCCATTTGTCTTTATCACATCCAAATTCAATTTGATTACTCCATTCATCTAGTGGGCCATCTGTGCAATCTAGTGCTTTTGGATCGTTGGTGAGCATGTCCCTGGTGTATTCAGGACGTCTATGTATGCCTGGTGAGTCTTCTGGTGTGGCTTTTGCATTGCCTGAGCTGTTCAGCTTGTTTCGAGTCGCTTTGGATGAGTATGCCTCTACCTTTCGCTCTGCCGGCTTGCTGACTCATTCTGGCATGTTCTTTAGCCCCTTTGGCATGTTCCAAGTGTCCTTGGCACTATCTGATACCATCATAGTGTCTGCTTTGACTTCTGAGTTGGCCGGCTCGCTTTTGCTTGCTTTTGGTGAGTACTTCTGTACCTTGTGTGGTATCAACTTTCTGACATTGTCAGGTGTGTCCAGCGACTTCTTTGGCTTGGTACCTGCATCTGCATCACTATCCAGTGCTTCCTGTTGTTGTTATTTTTTGACTAGCACACATTAGGTTACCTTTTATGGTAATTATTAGATAAGCTTAGAGCGTACAAACCTTCGAGTTTCCTCTAGCTTATTTCCTCAGTAGCTTGACATCTACTGAGGGTAAGTAACACATTTACCTACATTTTCTACTGTAGCTAACCTATTGTAGACATCATAGGTACATACTTTAATACAGTAGCTTGACATCTACTGAGGACATCATAGGACCGGATTCTTTCTCTGTTGAGACCTCTGTGTGACCAGTAACAATTATTGGCAACTTCCAATACCTGTGTGCCCACTTCAGTTCTAGTATGTATGTCTTTGATGCTTTCTTGACCTGCATGCTCTGGTTCAGATTTTGCTTGCAGGTGCTCACTCTGGCAATTGGCAGCTGTATTGGGCAGTTTGGCATGTATATGTGTGACCTGTGGCAAACCTGGTATATCATATTTTCTTCCCGTTTGGTACTGACTGTTGTTATTTTTTGACTAGCATGCATTAGGTTACCTTTTATGGTAATTATTAGATAAGCTTAGAGCATACAAACCTTTGAGTTTCCTCTAGTTTATTCCCTCAGTAGCTTGACATCTACTGAGAGTAAGTAGTACTTTTCTACTGTAATTAACCTACTATAGGTTCCATAGGTATATACTTTAATACAGTAGCCTGACATCTACTGAGGACATCATAGGACTTGGGTCTTTCTCTGTTGAGACCTCTGTGTGACCAGTAACAATTATTGGCAACTTCCAATACTGACAACTTTCTTTAGATGCCAATGTCAGTTGCACGTGCACCAGGCTGCTGAGCCCTTTGGGTTTATTCAGCCCTTGCAGCCTGCACATTCTGGTGCTCTCAGCCTTGGTCTGTGCATTGCTGCACTCCCTCTCAGCCATCTCGGCACTCTCTACATCTGTGCATTTGTGCACAATGCATTCCATTCAGGTGGTGGCAGTATCACTGACTCATATGTCTGTGCTCCTACAACCCACACTCTCCCCCTCAAGTGTGATACATTGGGGCTCTTCCAAGTATCATGGTTTCTGATGGGCTTTGTGGTAGGTGCATGGTGCAGCAATCTCATAGTTCAGGCCACTTGGATCATCTTGCTCATGTAGAGCCAACTTAGGTGAGTCATGGTGTTCTTGTGCTTTCCACTCCAAGTCCTTGGATTCACTGATTTCTTGTTTCAGGTGCACATGAGCATCCTTGCTACAAATCCCTGTGGCTGGTGCTGTTTTGCTGTTGGCTGTGGTGAGTTCAGCATCACAGTTTGTAGTCTCTTGATTCTGCTCCCCCTTGAATGTGATGTCTGGAGAGCCATTGTGGTCATTTGCAGGCATTTCAGGTGGCTTTGGTATGTATGGTATGTGACCATTATTCTGTGAGGTGGGCTGAATACCTTTTTCTCCAGTTGTGCTCAATTGTGCATGCACTGTCATGCTGTGCATCTCCACATTCAACTTGATTTGGCCATGTCAACCATATCTGATCCAATCCAATCCATCTCACTCTCTTTTCCTCATGCTCTCAGCTGTGTCAGGGAGCTCTGTGGGTTCACCAGGATGATGTCTATTGTTACCTGGCACATCCACTGTTACAACACCAGTAGAATACCTATTCAAAATGGTACACTATAGTTGTAGTCATTACCCTTGGAATACTTACTGGATCATTGATCCAAAAGATCTGCAAGTAAAACCTTCTAGTTACATAACCACAACCCTTATTTACCTTTCCTGTACACTTCTCATCTATTCCCTCTTTATCTAAATCTGTACATGCCCCCATCGCACTCTTGTATTATCCTGGGCTCACTTGGTACTTAGCACCTTATTTAGATTGTAGGAAAGCATACAGCTTGGTCTGTGCACAATACTCCTTAGGGTATAAATAGGGGCTCGCATGTACCATCTACCTTAGCCTAATCCACTTGTATTCTTGTTGGCATTCAGTCGCAAGGCTTGAGCTACAGAGTATTA
>JBBPKB010000935.1:0-10209 GCA_038089035.1 Boletellus dicymbophilus
ACTCCTTCTGTGTCCTAGCCTCTGACAGTGGAAACACGCTTGAGCATACATCGGATGAGAAGGGGAAAGGGGGACGCTACTATAAGGCGTCTCGGCAGCAATGAGGGCTCGTTCTTCAGCAGATTCAATTGGAGAGGAAGACACAGAAGGAGTAGACGGAGGAGGTAAACCCAGAGGAGAACTTGGTGGGGTAGGAGATTGCAGTGGTGGTATGGGGAGCAGTTCGTCTTCGTCGGGATTGTTAATGAGGGCAAGTTGACGAGCGGCTTCTTCAGCTATGGTCAATCCTCCTAGTTGTTCTAGGGTGCCGGCGATGGTGTTTCTTTGTCCTCCAAGTGCTCTAGCCAGTATAGCACATGCGATGATTAGGGGGTCTTCTTCAGCTGGAAGGGTGGCCGTGACTAGGTCGTTGTTGCGAAGGGCAAGTACTAAATAATGAATGGGGGACGAGGGAGCAATTAAGGAATCTAAAGTGAGGGTGGTGTGTGAATCCAAAAAGACAGCCATCATCAAATCTAATAACGTAGTATCGTCAACTGGAGGTGAGAGTTCAGAAGCGTAAACAGGCTCAATGTATTCATAAGTGGGAGGTTGAGCAGGGGGGATGGCCATTGCTGCAAAGGTGAACGGTGGTGCGAAGGTGTTGCTGGTGGATGGAGCGGACCGAGGACGAAGGAGGGAAGACCTTGGGATGAGTCTTTTTATATTCTTCGAGAGTGTCCTTGGCATTCTTCAGGTTTCATTCGGGTTCCCAGGAGTTGTCTGTCGTGGGATATCCTTTCCATTTTACCAAAAACTCCCGATGTCTCGGCGTTCCTCTATGCCGTATCACCTGTTCTACTTCGTATTCTTCTTCGCCTTCTATAAGTTCCAGAGGTGGAGCTGGGAAGTTCGGGCCATGTGCACTGTTTTCACGGTAGGGGGTGAGGAGAGAGGCGTGAAACGTGTTATGTATCTTCCACATTTGAGGGAGGCAGAGTCTATACATGATTGGAGATAGGACGTCAGTGATAGTAAACAGTCCTTCTCGTTTTGGCATAAACTTAGGGTTTGGTAGGGAACATTTCAGGTTCTGTGCTTCTAACCACTCCTTTTCTCCTTTTGCAAATGGCATAAAGGGCTTCTTCGACTGTGCCTTCATCACCTGTCTAGCCAGTTCATGTGCTGCCAGGGCTTCTTCTCGTGCTGTGGAAAGGGTTCTAAGACGTTCTTCGACTGCAGGGAGGTTCGTTTCAGAAATGATCATGGGAAGGGGTCGGGGTTTGTAGCCATACATGAGGTAGAATGGCGACTGGTTCATGACGGAGTGAGGGCGGTGGTTGTGTGCAAATTTGGCTTCCGGGATCATGTCAGCCCAGGAGGTGGGGTTCGATCTGCAGAAAATCCGCAGGTAGGTTTCAACCTCTTGGTTAACACGCTCTGTCTCTCCGTCAGTCTGGGGGTGATATGCAGTAGACAGGGAAAGGTTGAAGCATAGAAGTCTGGCGAGTTCCTTAGCGAATGCTGAGGCAAACTGTGGGCCTCGGTCAGAGATAATCTTGTCATAAAGGCCAAAGCGAGTGTAGACCTTTTTAAAGAAAAGAAGGGCGACGCTTTCTGATGTTATCATTTTAACGGTAGGGCAAAGAATTACCCCCTTTGTAAGGCCATGGTCTACCATGACCAAAAGAGTGTCAAATCCCCCAGAGAGAGGGAGGTCCATGATCAGGTCGCAGGATATCTGTTGGAAAGGGTGCGACACAGTCGAGAGAATAGGGAGGAGGGAAGGGGAGGTTGGATGTGTGTTTGCCTTGTTCTGCTGGCACAGGGCGCAACCATCAACGTAACGTTTCACAAAAGAAGCAAGACCGGGCCACCAAAATTCCGTGGAGACGAGTTGTTAGGTTTTCAAATATCCAGGGTGACCGGCAGTTGGGTGATCATGGTGCTTCTGTACACATGTTCGTCGGAGGGGTTCATCATCAGGGACATATATGCGATCCTGGAAGGTTAGAACTCCAGCATCGAATCGCCAGTCAGAGAAGCGGGATCGGAAGTGAGCCAGGAGTTGTTCAAGTCCTTGGACAGCGGTTTGGACAATAGGATCAGAGGAGGAGGAGCAGGCGAGTGCATTGGAGAGGGACGCATCAATGATGTTTACAAAGAGGTCGGCAGGAAGGAGGGTGACATCAGCGTTGTTGTCATTGATAGGAGGAACGAGGTCGGGGTGGCGAGAGAGTGCATCAGGACCCAAGAGATCTTTCCCAGGAACATGGGAGAACTTCAGGTCGAAATCAGCGAGATCAAGTAACCATCATGCCTGGCAACAGTTAAGGTTCTGGGGTTGACGAAAGTATGTCAGGTTCTTATGATCAGTAAAAACCTGCACCGTGTGAGGAGATCCGTGGAGATAATGGTGCCACACTTTCAGGGCGTGGATCACTACCAAGAGCTCCTTGTTGTAGATGTTGTAATTCCACTCAGTGGAAGCAAAGGTCTGGGAGAGGTATCCACATGGGTGTCAGTCTCCGTTGGAATTGGCTTGGAGGAGTATGCCTCCAGAGGCAAACTTCAAGGCGTCGGTGGCGATGGCAAAGGGTCGAGTTATGTCTGGCATGGTGAGGACAGGCTGTGAAAGGAAAATCTTCTTCAATACCTGGAATGCTCCCTCACAGCTCTGGGACCAGTCCCAAGGGGCGTTCTTCTTCGTCAAATTGAGGAGGGGTCGGGCGATATTGGAGTACTTCAGGACAAATCACCTATAAAAATTAGTGAAGCCAAGGAAAGATCGAACGTCCTTGACTTTCTTTGGGGTCGGCCATTCGGAGATCCCTTGTAATTTAACGGGGTCCATGGTGATCTGGTCAGGTTTGATGATCATCCCAAGGTATTCTACTTCCTTTGTCGCAAACTTGCATTTCTCGAGTTTGAGACAAAGGTCTAGTTCTTTCATACGCTGCAAAACAAGTTTAGTGTGTGCTGTATGAGTTTCATCGTCCAGTGAGAAAATAAGAAGGTCATCCATATAAATGACCAACCAGCCTTCCGCAATCATATTGCGAAAGAAATTGTTCATAAATCTCTGGAAGGTGGGTGGTGAGTTCGTAAGACCAAAGAACATCACCATGGGTTCAAACAACCCCTTGTGCATAATGAATGCTGCCTTCCATTGATCACCTTCTTTAATACGTATGTTGTTGTATTTCCAACGTACGTTGAACTTCATGAAAACCTTTACGCCCTTGAGCTTATCTACAAGGTCAGAGACAAGCGGGAGAGGGTAGGCATCTTGAATGGTGTGTTCGTTCAGATACCTATAATCTTGGCATGGGCAGAGGCCTCCATCCTTCTTTTTGATGAAAAAGAATGGTGATGCCTGCAGTGACTTCGATGGGCAGATCTTACCTGTTCGAAGGTTTTCTTCAATAAAGTCTTCCGCTGCCTTCTTTTCATCGGGGGCAAGCGAATATATCTTCGATACCTTGGGAACAAAGGTATCATCCAAGTGGATCGCATGATCATATGGTCTGGATGGGGAATATGATCAGTGGCCTCTTTTTCAAAGATAGAGGCGAAATCTCGGTATTCAGTCGGAAGCATAGGCTTTGGTTTCTCTCGCTCTGCTTGCTGGGCGAGTTCTGTGGAGAGGGTTATCTTCCTGAGACATTTAGTAACAGGAGAGTTCGGGAAAAATCTAGACACTGCTCAGGTAATGCATCCAACTGTATAGGATTTGTGTGTTTCTTTGAGGAAGCAATCAGGGTCTTCTCCATTGAGGTAGGCGGAGAGAACGTGTCATTCTTCTTTCTTGTAAAGTTGATGACCTGTTGGAGGTCATTCCTGCGTTCTTGAGTTCTTCGAGGAATGTTTCACCCTGTTACCTGCATGGGAGAAATATAAATCCATAGATCAATCGAGTTTCTCATCAATCTCGACTGTCTTCTTCTTCCAATCTATCTTCGGGTTCATGGCCTTCAACTAGGGGTGTCCGAGGATTACGTTCTCGCGTCCACAGTGGATGACGTGGAGGAGAAGTTTCTGGGTTATCGTGCTGATACGGGCGAAGACGGTGGTCATGAACTTGATCATACTGTTCTTGTTATCCGAGTGATCAGCATTTTGTACTTTGAATGGCTTTTCAAGGCAGTCCAAAGGGAGGTGGTGCTTCTTGGTGAAGTCCCAATCAATACAAGAAATTTCGGCACTGCTATCGATGAGGGCAGTGATGTCGACGACTTTCAGAGTGCTTGAGGGGTCGATGATTTGTGCAGCGAGATGAACGGATGCATAGGCAGAATCGTCTAGGAATACAGGAGCAATCTTTTTACAAGAAAAAGGAGAGACTTGCATTGAAATAGAATCCCCTAACAAAAACCCTTCTGGTTCTTGTAAATGTTCGCCATGAAGGCCATGTCTTCTTCTTCTTCGTCATCTTCCACCAGTTCTAACCTCAGCAGGTCTTCTTTGACTTCCATCCTTGCCACCTTTCTCTTCTTTCGTTCTTCTGTCTTCTTCGGCAGAGGAGGTCGACAACCAGTCCTGTTCTTCTTGGGGCAGTTACACACCAAATGTCTGTGTTTGCCACAGTTGAAGCAGTTGCCTCTTCTATGGTATTCATTGCGTTGGGAGTGGGATAATTGAATGGCATTGACGTCCATGGTGTCAGGGTCGCGGGGGGGAGTGGAGTAGCGAGGGCGAGATTGGTAGGCCGGGGTGGAAGGTCTGAACATCGAAGGTCGGTTGTTGAACGAGGATGCGATGTCCTGTTGGTTTTGGAAATGAATCGCTTTTGCAATCCATGTCGTGATGTCTATGGGGACCGTTTCCATAGCGTAAATGCAGGTTTGAAGGACCAGGTGAAGTCCTTTAGTGAAGAAGTTGATCAGTATCATCTGATCAGTGATTCTGGAATCATTGTGGCAGATGGAGAACTCCGCAATATAATCTTCTAGCGACCGTATGGTGTGCTTGTCTTTCATCATCATCAAGTTCTGTAGCTTTCCCAGGGCTGCGATCTTGGTTTCCTTCGTTTGGAAGGTCTTCTCGAAGAGGTCTAGGAAGTCAGAATACTTCCCAAACAACGGCGGTGAAGCAGCCAGCTTTTCTTTTCGGAAGGAGGTTGCCCAACTGAGGGCGGCGCCTTTCTTCATGTAAGACAAGGCGTAGCCGATTCTCTTGTTATCAGTATCGTATAAGGTTTCATTGATAAGAAGGTATGTCTTGACCGAAAGCAGCCATGCTTCAGCCTTATCATAGCTTCCATCAAAATCATTGGGGGCGCCGATCTTCAATTCTGTTGCTTTCGTCAAGGTGGACATGGTGGGAGGAGTTACAGCGGGTAGATGGGGTGTTCGTAAGGTTGGTGGATGAATGGGGATAGGATGAGATGGAGGTACTGTGGAGGAAGATAGAACTGGTGTAATGGGAGAGAGTTCAGGTGATGGGGATCTAGAGGGGAATAGAGAAGCAAACGGATGGGGAGACGGGGTTCTCGGCAGTTCTTCTGATGGATCGGGGGTTGGGGATCTGGTGGAGTCCGAGGGGACTAGTTCTTCTGATTCTGAGTCGTGGGTGGACTCGTTTCAGGGTGCCCAGATGCCAACACGCGGTAGCACAGGTCTGGATGCAATCTTGAATCAGATGGGACTGCAACAGCGAGGGATGCGGGTCTGTCGGTATCAGGGCTGCAACAGCGAGGGATGCAGGTCTGTCAGTATCGGGGATCGGGGGACCACAACAACAATGGAGCGGGTCAGGGAATAAGCTAGATCTTTTGTTATGCTTGGTCCAGGTAGGAACAAACATAGACTCGATAAAGCAAACAGATCAGCTCAACAGTACAACAGCTGAAGAGACTACCTTCAAAGAAGGATTTGTATCGGGTGAAGCAAAGGCGAAGGTTTGATGATGTGAGCTCCGACACGTTCAAGAGGAAGAGAGTGGATTAGACTCAAGTCTCGAGTAGATCTAGCTTAGGGTACAAGCTGGACTATCGACAGTTTAAGTACTAATCGTAAATGCGCACGGACCGAGAGTGAATAAGGAAATGGAGATATCGTACGAGCGGAAAAGAATAGCCGATTGGCTGAAGGAGAATCGTATGATATGCGAAATTCAAGAAAGGAAATAGAAGTCCGTGTTGGAACGGACAATTGCCTAATCGTAATGAGTAAGCGTAAAGAAGAGATAAAGAGAGATCCGTGTTGGAACGGATCGTGACTAATTGCATATGACGTGTTAAAATGTCCGGGAAATACGCGGTAATCTGAAGGAAAGATGATCGTAAAAGAAAAGAGAAAGAGAAAAGGAAAAAGTCATAACAAAATCAAGAATCGCCTCAAGCTCTGCTTCTTGCTCGTTCTGAGTAGACATTAAACTTGGGCAGACTGGCCCTGAGTGGTCAAAGTCAGAACTCGCAGGGCTCATAACCCTGAAAGAGTAAACTGGAAGGAATAGGCTTATAGCCTAACGGTACTCTCTCACTCTGAGGTGCAACCCTAACCCGTGGTACGGAAGATAGGGGCAGAGAATAGACGAAAGGGTAAAACAAGTAGGAAACTTACTTGTTATAAGAAGCATAGAGTCTTGAAAGAGAATCTAGGTAGTGTCCCCAAGAGGTATCTGCCCTAGTGTTGAGATGAAGGCGAAGATGTAAATCAGAGGTGAAAAACAGCTTAAATTGTAGGCTATAAGGGCCCAGCTTATATACAGAATATTAGAGTGGAGTCTAAATATTCTAAGTAAGAAACTCTAAATAAATATCCATATTTGGATGTACGAGTCTAGAATGTTCTTTCTAGAACATTCTATGGAATTCTAAATAGTTCTATACTATTCTGAATAATTCCATATGACATCATAGATTATTCTAGAAGATTCTATATGATATCATAATGACATCATACTGAGTAATCATGATACCATGATTTATAATATGATTGATAAGCGATAGAATGCTATAGAATATCCTGGATCATTCTGTAGAATATCACATGATTTATCATGTGAAATCCAGTTTATTCAATAACTTTTCCCCCAGTCTTTCTAAATATTCAAAAGAAGTCCAAAAGGGTATCCTGTCATTTGGCGAGACTCTGTTTCTGATCGTCTATTTGTAGGTGTGAAAGTTAAAATATATCTAGTCGCACCTCGCCTAGATAGAAGAGAGTCACCCCTTGTATCCATACCCCATAGTTCGTCGTTCGTGCCCGCCAGATCCGTCAGTGTAACGTCCATTGGCATATACTGCTGTTATTTTTCACCGGCACACATTAGGTTACCATTTATGGTAATTATTAGATAAACTTAGAGCGTACAAACCTTCAAGTTTCCTCTAGTTTATTCTCTCAGTAGCTTGACATCTACTGAGGGTAAGTAGCACATTTGCCTATATTTTCTACTGTAACTAACCTACTATAGGTTCCATAGGTACATACATTAATACAGTAGCTTGACATCTACTAAGGACATCATAGGACTTGAATCTTTCTCTGTCGAGACCTCTGCATGATCAGTAACAGTTTAATTGGTAAAAATGACGTCTTGTGGCGACAATGTTCAGAGTTCGAGTCTCCAATTCTACCCTTATAAGCTTTTTTTTATTAAATTAAAAGAAGAGTAAAATTCAAATATTTTATCTGAGAATGAAGATATACAGTTAAAGGAGCAACTTCCAATATATACATCACGTGCACTGCAGTATATCTAGTTGCACCTTGCTAAGATAGACAGAGAGTCACCCTTGTACCTGTGCCCCATAGTTCGACATCTTATAGAGTGTGGTCCTGTCCGCGCCCACCCAAATCCCTCAGTGTTTCCTGCTGCTAGCCACGGCAGGTTCCAAGGTAGGAGTAAGCGACAAGAAGAAGGAAAGCTGACCCAGCCATGAAGGAGAGGGTATCGGTTACTGGACGAGAGAAAGAGAGGAGCGTGCTGTTTGCCTATGCTTGGAGAAACAGTGCACCGAGGCACCATCACAGAGTTGCACTTACAGTTGTGATCGTAATGCTGTTATAATATTATAATATTTTGATTGAAATGCCAATCATGGATTACAGTGGATTATAACACTCCCAAGAAGAACATAGTGACCATTGGGTAGCTAGGAGCACTATGTTAATGTAAGCAAGCCGAGAGCGGCACAAGGATGCCGAAACGGAGATGAAAAAGATTAGCTATATTTAGTCGTTCAGCCACAGATCCAGTATATAAGGGGTCGTCGGCTAGATTATTAGTAGACCAATCTATCTCCATGTCACTACGACACACTTTCCTAGTCTGAATCATTAAACCATATACTAGTCCTGTCCGACAACATATATAGTGGTTAAAAGGCACCGGTCAAAGGCACTGTTAAGCTTTTCCCTCAAACTTAAATTATAGCTTTTGCACGGTTGCGTCTATAGTCTGGCGCAACGCGTTTTTACTTTTCTTTCCTCGAACTGGCAGTATCCAATGTCTTTGTTCTATCTCTCCGAAACGCTACAAAAAAGAATTGGACGCATGGGGTGGGATGAACAGCGGGTGGGGCTGAAGCGGGGAAAGGGAAGAAACGGTTATAGATAAGAAGTCCATGCTCGACGATGCAATTTGAGTTTACTTTGAAATGATCTTCTAAGACAGAAAAAAAGAGAGAAAACGAAAACGAAATGAAAGGGCGTGCTCTGATCACATGGATGATACAAAACCAAAGAAACAGCGAACGTAAAAAGAAAAACTGAAATGAAATGTCGAGAAGGGGAAAAGGAATCCACAACTTCGTCCTCGCAGGACAGAAACACTATAAAGACCACCTTTCCCAACGGCAGAATGCAGATGGGGATAGTACGAAACACATTCCATGAACCGACTTGAACGACCCACGACCAGCGTGCGTGCATTAATAAATAGGATCTTTTGCTGGAGGGAGGATTCATCCCATGACGTGGCCATAGCTGACGCTCTCGCTGAGGTGTTCATTGGCCGGGTTGTACGTGAAGCCTCTAAATTGGTCTTGGACCGTCTCAGACAAGCGGGAGTCTTCCACAACCGAATCTTGGGCTTCCTCGTTTGTGAAGTCTGGGTCGAAGTTGGCAACGTCAAGCACAGACTCCTGCATCGACCATATTAGCAGAGAACGGTGTCGAAGCATTTCTAAAATGGCTTACCACACTCGGTTTGAATGGTGGTTGAATCTTTTTTTGCAAAAGCCTGCGTATCACATTAAATCCACTTCATCTTGAAGACGGCGGTTTGTAGTTACTCACAAATTCCAGTCGATATGGTTGGCGAAAAATGGATGTTTCTTGATTTCCTCGCCACCATTTGCACCGAGGCGTCGAGTTGGATCGCGTTGGAGGAGTCCGGTCATGACACTCTTTGCTTCTGCCGATATGTCGGATGGGAACACAAGTGGGTCCATGAGAATCCGCTGGTACATCGTGTTCACATTTTCGTCGTAGAATGGAGGTAGGCCGGTCTAACGAGAGGTCGACACGTGTTGGGGTGATGTCGGCCGAAGTGGCTCACCATCATCTCATACAAAAGGACGCCCAATGTCCACCAATCTACGGTTTTGGTGTACCCTTGGCTCTCCAAGAGCTCTGGTGCGATGTATTCTGGGGTTCCACAGAATGCTAACGGCCAGGATCGGCATCAACCCTGAAGTAAAAAGTAGAAAACTTACTATTCGTCTTTTCTGTTTCAGACATGTTCAGCTTACATAGCCCTGTTTGGAAAGTGAGCCGGAAGCCGAAGATGAACAAACAAGCGGAAGGAGATACCGAAATCACAAAGGGCTATGTGACCCGTGTAATCCAATAGGATATTTTCCGGCTTTAGATCACGATATACGACGTTGAAGCTATGCAAGTGCTCAAGCGCGCAAAGTAATTCGGCAGCGTAGAATCGACTACGGTTCTCATCGAACTTGGAGGCTCGTTGTAAATGATAGAACAACTCTCCACCATTGACTAGAGAGAGATGGGTAAGTATTCTACTAGCATGAAATGAACCAACCGAAAGACATGACAAGATAAAGCTTGTCGGGATTTTGGAAGGAAAACTTGAGAGGAACGATGAAGGGATTGTTGACCAAGGCCAAGACGGTCCTCTCTGCCAAGATGTGGGTGATCTCGCCAGGACGGGAAGCGATATGTGCTTTTCGTATGGTCTTCAAAGCATACACGCGCAAGGTGTCTTTTTTGCGAACTTGCATGACCTTGCCAAAGGAGCCCTTTCCGATGACCTTGA
>JBBPKB010000936.1:0-10202 GCA_038089035.1 Boletellus dicymbophilus
GGCACGAAATCGGCAGTCGCACTGGGAGCGTTGGGTACAGGAGCATCGAGCGGGACCTGCTCTGTATAGCACCAGTTCCCGCCTGGGACGCTGTCGCGCTCAAAGACGCGCGCCTCTATACCAACCTCTGTCAGCTCCCGATATGCAACGATGCCGCTGAAAGTTGGCCATTATCGATGGTGCAGCATTTTCCAGGTGCAAACAAACTGGTACCTTGATCCTGCGCCTATAACGGCAACCCTCCGGATAGGCCACTTGAACTGGTACTCATCGATCGTCTCCACCACTCCCCGAGCCGGTGGAACGGAGAGAGGTACTTGGACTGTCGCAGCCGCTGAGACGGCGGCAAATACGACAATAAAAACGATCGGTCGCATGCAAGATACGCCTGTTTGGCGATTCGACTCCGCCCCAAAGAGAAAAAATTACTTAAATATATGTGCGTCGGCCAAGATTGCGACACCACTGCCTCATCTTTGCAAAAAATGACAGGAGCACGGTGCTCGGAACATACCCGTGCGGATGTACACTTGAGTATACAGATTGCGGAAAATGTTTGAGACCAGTATCACGGAGAGTTTGGGGTGCTACTTCCCGAGTTGTCTTCGCCATTCTGGTGAGCCATCCTCGCGGAGCATGTTCGCAAGCCCAAGACAAAGCGACCGACGTGGCGCCAGTGTCACCCGGTAACAAGAGCTTATTGATAACCTGGAAAAAAAAAGAGCCTTGACATCTTTTATGATGGTTGGCGACCAATTCTCCAAAAGAAGCGACCGGAAGCCCGTAGTAATAGGCGGGACAAGACAGAATTGTCCTAACCCAACTCAGCGAATGGTGTCAGCAAGGAAATTGCGACACCTCAGGCCCACGGCGATGGCGCTATTCTTCGCAAAGCATGACGTTCAGTATCTGTCAGCCGACTCAGCTGTGACGGGAACCAGCCTTGTCCGTGCGCTGAGCCATTCGATTACTGACTCCACCTCGTTCTATCTGCGCACACACAGGCGGCAGCAGCAGCCCAGTGCTCGTTTTAGAAATTGTCGCTAAAATCATCGTTGTCCAATCAGAGCTCTCACTGGCGTAGAAAGGTCGCCAGAAAACAACGTGCCCCGTGGATGTTAATGGAAATGCGTTGCAGCAGCTTGTAACAAGTATCAGAGTGACATCTGACACAAATTAACGACTCAACTGGACTCCGCTGATACGCAACCGTATTCAACCACCGACTTATCGATCATAACTTGTAATTGGATTTCGCCCCAACGATTCTTGGAGGCGACACCAACTTGAGGCGCTTGAACATTGAAATGGGTGGGCCCATCATAATAACAGCCTCCGTGACGACCGGACATGCTTCTGCGAAGTATCCGCTTTATCTCGCATGATCTACATCCCCATATGTTTAGTTGATGCCTTTGTAAAGAATAACGCCATCCTACGGTTTGCTGTCGCGATAAATTCATCGCAGACGAACGTCCTCGAAAAACCTTCTCGGCGCGGAGCCAAAACCGCCACTGCCAGTGGACCACTGTAACCGTCACTTTTCCCCATGCGATCTATCGTTGCGCTTGTCATGTTTGCCGGTGCCTCGGCCGCCGCTACCATCCAGCTACCCCTTTTTGGTACGTCGTCTCGGCCTCCCGAGACGACGGACGAGTACCAATTCCAGTGGCCCATCAAAAGAGTCGCTGTGATCGGCGCTGGACCAAGGCATGTACGTTGTATTTTCCAAAGAATATACTCATCATGTCTTTGCAGCGGCCTGGTCGCGTATCGCGAGCTGACAGAGGCCGGTGTAGAGGTACGCATCTTTGAACGGGACAGTGTCCCAGGGGGAAACTGGCACTACACGGACGAGATCCCGCTCGACGCACCTGTTCCGAACGCCCCGACCGCCATCGCCGATTTCGCCCCTATACTGCCCCACGCAAACGTACAACTTCCACACTCCGAGGCGCTCGAGGACGACATGGACAACGAGGTCCGGAGGGATCATCGTTCGCCCAAACCAATTTGGGAATCGCTCACGTCGAATGCACCTTCGGTATGTGAGGCCACCTTTGAACTGGGGTGCTCGCGCAAATAATAATGTTTCGGGTGGGTTATGTAGCCTCGGCAACAGGTGTGTCAGACACGCCCGATTAGTTGCTTCTCGGTCTCATCGTCTTAGTTTCCTCTGTGGCCTTGGCCTGCAGGTACCAAGTGGCGTACGTTCTTTTTTTTTAATTCTTACGAACAATTCTGATCCTTCGCTCTGCACACCAGAACTCACCCATTATCAATTGCGCAACTATCTTCGTTCGTATGCGTCCTATCTCAACGTCAATAGCAATGACGACAACCCTGCGATCGCCTACAACACCCGCGTGGAACGTGTTGAAAAGCGGATCAACAAAGCCGGCAAAGAGCAAGGTTGGAGACTTTGGCTCAGGTCGCTCGAGCCAACTGAAAGTCGCGTATACAACGTGACATGGTGGACCGAAGTGCGTTTTCTCATTCTCGCTTGTTCTTGCTTGTCTTATATTGACCGTGCGCGTCATGTAGGATTTTGACGCTGTAATAGTGGCTACGGGCAGGTACAACGCACCATCCATGCCATCAATTCCTGGGTTGGACGCATGGGTCCAGAGGTTTCCCGGTCTCGTTCGTCATTCGAGGCAGTATCGGAGGCCGGAAGCTTACGAAAACCAGACGGTTCTTATCGTTGGCGCATCCGTGCATTTCTTTATCTGATTTTTCTCTGGTATGACGCTGACTCGAGCGGTTCAGGTGAGCGGCTCGGAGATATCTATAGATCTAAATATACACGCTAGACAAATATACCAGTCTTTCCGGGTAAGACACGAATCATTGTCTACAGCGCGAAAAAAAAAATATTCTGATCCCTACCTGATGATTTTTAAGCCGGACACCGGTACGTGCCCAGTTGACAGTTAGGTTGAGCCTCTGTCTTTGAACGGTAGCATTACAGAGAAAAGGCGGCACTTCAGACTAGAGAACTACATGCTCCGGATCCCGAAAAACACGAGTCTCGTTGGCGAGATCAAGCGGTTCTTACCGATACCTGAAGGTGGTTCGCCGATTCAATCCGGTGAGGTCGAACTCAAGAACGGCACTGTGCGTTCAAATTTTCTTGCTGGCTGTGAGGGTTCCAACGACTCACAAACATGTAATAGATCCTGTCCGGAATCGACAGCGTGATACTCGCCACCGGGTTCCGCTATTCGTTTCCGTTCTTGTCACAGTACTATGACGACAGCGCATCGTTCGCACCCCACGAAGGTTCTGCCAAATCAGTCGCGTCATTCCTTCCCCCAGACGGGTCGCACCTCCGAGACTTGTATCTCGACACATTTTACATCCGCGACCCCACCCTCGCGTTCATGGGAAGTCCGTAGTTGTGTTTTTCTTGCTCTTTGCTTCCCCGCCGCCTGACGCCCCTGATTTCTTACTATTTTTCTCCCCTTTTACATCCGGCGTTTTGACAGTGACGGTGGGTTCGCAGATTTTCCTCATAACCGAATACGCGGCGGTCGCGATCAGCAAAGTGTGGACTAACATGGCCAAGCTTCCCACCGTACCGACGATGCGAGCGTCGTACGAGAAGAGCGTAGAGGAGCGCGGAGGGCTTGGAAAGCACGTCATGTTTTTGGGCGAAATACGGTTTCCAGGCAAGTTTCTTTATGGGGATGACGGAAGTGTCTGGTGTGATTGTGATTTACTGATCTATTTGCTCGGCGAGTAGCTCTGATCAGGTATATGGTCGGCTGGCTGAATCAAGCGGCTGTCAAGTACGGTGGCAAGCAGGTTCGTAGTAAACCTGTACCTTTTGTGGTGACTAATGTGACGACCATGTATTTAGGTGGACGGGCTACCCAAGGAGTGCGTCACACTTTGGCTTTTTATACAGATGAAGTGGATATCTGACTCATAGGCTTGGCGATGCGGCTTTTTATTTATAGTACCGCAGAGGCGACTCATTATTGGGAGGTCTCGCTGTACGGCAAGTCCCTCCAGGAGACCTTGTCAGAGGAAGATCAACAGTTGTTGACGTCTCTTGGAGTGGACACGGCGAACTGGGGCGCGGAACGAGACTCACTGGAAGAGTACGGCTCGTTTTACTACGATGATTGGTGACGAGGCAGGAGCATGTTTACTTACCGCATGTCACACGACATGCAGCCATTTTACCTGGAATCAAGTCCGTCCGTGTTAGATGATATCTTGTAATCTCACAGAATAGACGTGTACCAAGGTGTGATGGAAATCTTGAACATGGAATGGCCCCTGGTATCGAATTTCTTGACCCTACCATAACATATGGAATTTATTGTTCTGCTGGCAGGTCTCCCCAAGGTTATAAAAATCGATTGACCACGTTGGCACTCGCCACCTCCCCCCCATGCGCAAGTTAAATATTCCGGCGAGTTACTTACGCGTGGCATCCGAAAACCAGTTTCGTCCGCACTGAGTACCATTGGTCCAATCGAAATTTTAGGCTCTCGTGAGGCCGTGCACCGAAGCAGAAGCAGAAGTTTGTTGCTCAGCATGTTCGGTCCAGACATAATCTAAATAAAGCATTTTATTCTCACGGTCTGGCATTCAACGTGGTTCGACCACTTGCTCAAATCAACTCAACTGCTAGCTTCCCTCACTAGGCTGATTTGTGGGATATAACTGTGGAATACAGAGGATCTATGCAACTCCCCCTTGAGGACCAAACACTGCAGACCAACGCTAGTAATGACATCGAGGTACGCAGCTGCGGTCTTTGATACGACACCAGACTTCCGTCAAAACGTGTAGCCATTGAATGACGCTCAAGAGGACTGGGAGGACGTATCGGATGCTGAGGAGGTATCTGAGTGCGGGGTAGCAACAAGCGGCACAAGCGACGCCCAGGCAGTACACACCATCTCTCTGCGCAAGAGGCGACGCATCCAATCAAAAACAACGTTCATCGCTTCCCCAACTCCATTCAAGGGACATCCTGTCAAGGAGCGCAAGAGACCAACTTTGGTGAAGAAAGAAGATCTCCAGGAAGCGCTCGTGGATGGCGTTCGCTTCTCCGTGTCATACGCCTTTGACGTCGTTAAAGGTGCGATCGAGAAAATGCGGAAGCCGCTTTCGTGGATTCTCTTCGTATACTTGCTTGCGTGGTTGGTGTCGCGCATGACACCTACTCTACGAGCAGCCTTCTCTCCTCTATGCATCTTGCCAGGAATATCGAAGAGCGCTTTGTGCGTTCCCGTTAAACTAACACCGACGGTAAACTTTGAGAAGCTTGTAGATATACAGGGCACGACATTTGAGCAGTTGGTCGGTGAATCAGCCGGGGGGTCGGAATTGTCCATCGAGGTGCTGAGGGCAGAGATGGCGACCCAGGATCTCTCGCTTCTTGTACGCTACAGCGACCTCAAGTCAAAGGATAGTATTGCAGATATGCTCCGCACGATTGGCACGGATGCAAAGAGGACTGGCCGAGGGCTGAGCAAGCTAGACGCAAGAGTAGTTGGTGCCATCGATGAGTACGTGCTGCTTGGTTATCGGACGACAGAATTACTAAATGGTGTTATACAGAGTGATGGCGGTCAATAATTACGCGATAGCCACGATCGAAGGCGCGCGGAGTAAGGCGCCTTCGCAGCTCCTTCAGGCTATTTCACCTGTGAAACTGGGACCCACGGCCGAAGAGATGATCACGGAAGCATTCACGCTTGCGATGGACGAATCGGAACAGACGATAGGGAAGCTGATAATTGAAGCTGAAGTGTCCTGGCAGAATCTCGAACAGCTGAATGCGGACATCGAGGCACTGCATGAGATGGTCACTCGCGAAGACAAACACACGAACGTCGAAAGGGATAAAATCCTTGGGGAACTGTGGACGATACTTGGCGGGAACAAGAGGGCCGTTCGGGACTATACTGATCGGTTGGCGCTGCTAAATGATATTGGTGAGTACAGGAGACAGGCCGCTGTGCATGTCAAGGCGGCCCTGCGTGCGCTGCACACGATGTCGGACGACCTGGAGGTGCTGAGGGAAAGGGTGGGTGCGCCGGGGCTTCTGGCGAAGAGGGTGCCATTGCACGTGCACATGGAAAGCATCCGGAGCGGACTGGAGCGGCTGCAAGAAGGTCGGGCGGTGTCGCGGGGGCGAGATCATGTGACCCTGTCAATATGAGCCGAGAACAATTGGGAGTCGGGTTACATAAGCTGCTATTGTGCATGCCAATTTCCAAATCGGACAAGACAATTGCATGACTGGTCCACCGTGTCCGTCCAGAAAACATAACATGTCCGCTTGCTCTTCTCCTCCCCTCCATCATCACCGTCGTTCCTCAACTGAACTGGCCCTGCGAGTCGGGTCTCCAGGCTGATCCGCGCCCACTTGACGCAGCTGTCATGAAGGGCCATGAGGTACACTGGTCTCGTTCGTCCTCCATATACCCGCTCATCTTTCCCACCAGTTTTCCCGCGCTTCGTCAATTACTGGCCCGTCCTCTCCAGAAGTCGGTTGTTCCCCTCCTCTTCATTCCTTCACTCACTCTTTTCTCAGGACTGGAAAAGAATCGTCTACAAACATGCACCAAGGCACTTCTATGTCGAGCTGCTCTCCCCAGAAAAGCTTGGTTCGTCCCTTCATTCAAGTTCTTCGCCGTACTGACGTTATTAATTATACAGCAGGAAACAGCCATAGTTATGGTATCCGCGTCCACCCGATGAACAACCATGGTACCTCGATCTCCTCTGGCCAATCCGCTCGTCCCTACGATATCTGGCGCAAGTGGGAAGACTGTTTGTTGTATCAGGAAACACTCGAGGTTACGTACTCCCGCGCGGCCAGAGAGAAACGTAGTCGTCTTGCCGCTGGCAAGGGTGTCAAGAAAAACGGTGTCTATATACACAGCGATCAAGCTGCCTCTTGGGATTCTCTCCCTTTTGGCCCCAATCCTAATGATATCGCTTACGACATACACCATTACATTCCGATGCTCACCAAGAAGGGCACTTTCTTCCGTGCAAGTCAGGAAACCGTTGATCATCGATATCACGACCTCGAGGCGATGTTACGGGCTCTGTTCCAGGAAGATCTACCAACGCTCATCAAGGAAATCAAAGAGACCTCTACTTTCACCGACTTTTTTGGCGTATGGAGGAGGGACATTGACCTAGCGCGTAAAACTAACCTGTATGCCTCTGATTGCCGACGAACTTCATTTTCATCCAGCATATTTTCCGTTTTTCCTGGCTCATCGATTTCGCACTCTAAGGCATCATGTTCAATCAAAGGAAAGTCTCCACAAAAGACACATGCAACTTCTGTCCACTCGGATTCCTCGGAAGACGCTGTTGATCTTCCAAGGTCAGGTAGATCGTTGGACAGAAGGCAGAACGTACGCTTGATGAATCCCAGAGCTTCTTCCTCCAGGTCTCGTTCTTCGTCTTCTGCGCCCTCGACACCTGTGACAGTGCCTCGGCAACTTTCCCCCACGTCCCGACAACAGCCTGTTGTCGCGTCGCAAGAACCAACTATGTTTGGACACACACCCCACGTCCTAGGTGATGAACGAAGTAATCTGGAATCACTCCCTGAAGATCGAGAGCTTTCTTCCTCACCGAAATCAGATCAAGTTGGGGTCTTGTCTCGGAGACGCACACTAAACCGCAATGCTAAGGTTTATGTCCCATCACCAACAAATTCCGAGCAGTCCCGTAAGTGGTTCCGCTGCCCTTCAAAGCGGCGACGTTCACCATCCCTCTAGCACCGTCTTCGGCTCGGTACTCAAGATCCTCTTTGCTATCAACGCATTCCTCTACAACTGTGGGGGCCTCTGCATACCTGGACGAACTCGGTGTTGATTATTGCTTGCCAAATCCTACTGCCGAACCTGGACATTACCGCCCTAGGGCCTCAGTGTCTAGTTTGGCATCATTTATGACCAACACTTCTGTCGATGCTGTGATTCCACATGGTGAACGACCATCGAGGACACCAGTGAATAATACATCACGACGGAGGGAGTATGGACCGTGGTCGGAAGACGAATCTGATGATCAGGGAGATATTCTTGATGCTTACTTTAAAGGTACGGTTATCATACTGCAGGAATGACGATGGGTTTACTGAGGACCTTTTAGATCTGATCGTACCCCGCTCGGGCGATTTTCCCGAGACGCCGACGGTGGATGATCACTTCATTTTCTCGCCGGATCAATCTAGCGTAACCATCAGCTCATTTTCCTCGTACTCCAACCGTCGGTCTTCCTGGACGACATCCATATCGAGCGGATCAACGTCCTCCAGCGGTAATCCCGCGATGTTGTCCATTAAGGCTATGCATGAGGACAGTATCGTCATGATCCGCTTGCCTCGCAACGTCACGTTTGAGGACCTGCGTCGAAAAATTTACGACAAATTCGTCCAGACCGACAAGCCAACCATTTGCGAAACGTTTGCCATCGCCCTCATGGAGCAGACGCCTACTGAAGAGGGACTCCGCTCAGCTTCGTCCGAGTCAGCACATACAAATAAAGTTGCTTTGCATTTCATATCATCCCAGGGCGAGTGGGACGAGGTCGCTGCAACCCAGTGCGGCAAGACGGTTTTGCGTATCATTGGGAGCAAGGAATAAATGGTAACCCGCGGAATCCGAATTTCGTTTTTTTTTTTTCACATTATGACCGGTTTATCTTCACATAAGTATTTTCGGGCCATCGTCGTCGTGATACCCCTAAATTTCGTTTTTCGTTCTGCGTGTATACTTTGTATACTTGCGTCATTTCTCTTTTTTTTTTTCCCCTCAAGTATCTAATTCGCGTGCACATCCCGCGGCGTTTCATTTCCCTCTCATTACATCCTTTGGGTTTATGGCGTTAGGCCAACTCTGGGTTCTTTCGTGTTAATTATGAGGATTTTAGTATCCGTAAATTAGGGTATTTATCACGACAGAATACGACATGTTTTTTCACGACCACCGAAGACTTTACGCGCCAACGGTCGCCCGAGGCGATGGTGACACTATTGCAGATTGGGGTGGCACCGCGGCAGCCTGAGTGAGCGGTGCACCCCCAGACAACGGCGTTCGCGTC
This sequence comes from Boletellus dicymbophilus, assembly GCA_038089035.1. NCBI lineage: Eukaryota > Fungi > Basidiomycota > Agaricomycetes > Boletales > Boletaceae > Boletellus > Boletellus dicymbophilus. The sequence continues at coordinate 9,094 of JBBPKB010000936.1, forward strand.
CAGTCAGGCAGTATACCTCGTGGCCGCTGCTCCGGCGACGCGGGCGGTGCGACCTCCATTGCGTCCGAGTCGTCCTCGATCTGAGATCCGAACGTCGTCTCGTCCCATTTTTCTCTTGACACTTCCACTCCACCTGTTTTGAGCGCGCTAAACAATAAAGGTTGTGAGTTATTGTCATCGGAAAGCGTCAACTCCCCCCGAAAAAAAAAAAACGTATGTCAGTGAGATGAAGACTCACCCGGCCAACGAGCCACCCACCCAGGCCATCAGCGCTGGCGTGAACGCGGGTGCCTTGCCCGCGTTTGCCGCCGCGCGCGGTGATGGCGAAGACGAAGAACGCTGTGGCGCGGGGTTGTTGAGGATTGCAATGTGTGGGGTGAGCGGGCGGAGCGCAGCGTAGCGATCGTACGCAGGTGGAGGCGGCCTCCCCGACCGCGTCGGGCCATGGCGTGGTGGCCGCAACGGCGGCGACCCGATCGCACGCAGCAGCTCAGCGTGGAGCCGCGGAATGAAGCCCGGTAGCATCGCCGTACCGCCCGTGATGAGGATCGAAGACACGAACGTTTGTCGGAGGTCGACTGGTACCTAATGTGCAGGAGATCGTCAGAGGTAGGGAGGATAAATCAGAGATGACGGATAGGGGATTGAGCCGAACCTTGAGGAGCGTTTCAAGGAGGATCTCGGCGACGCTGCATTCGTCCACGTCACCCCCTTCAAACAAGACCTCGGCTGCGCGCTCGCGGATCCAGCCAGGGACTATTAGCGTGCCCCTTCCCGTGCCAAGTTGCTGTGAGGTGGGTGGGACGACACGAAGTTGGATATCCGTCGCAGTCGAGTGCCTCGTGTACATGTTTGCGAGCATCTGAAGGCTGCCGTCTCTCCCCCCGGCACCAGCACCATCCCCTGATTCTGTCTGTTCGGAGAGCGAGGCCACTTCGAACTCCGCAGACGACGCGTGATGCGAAGAACTCATGCCGCCGCTTTCTCCACCGTCGGACGCGTGCGAGACTTCGGACTCTGACATGGCAGCGTCGCTGGAGGGCGGTAGATCTGATTCCGAAGCGGGCGTGGAAGCGGACGCGGGCGCGGGAGATGAGGAGCGCATCACG
>JBBPKB010000937.1:0-10196 GCA_038089035.1 Boletellus dicymbophilus
AGAGTTCGGGAAAAATCTAGACGCCGCTCTGGAGATGCATCCAACCGTGTAGGATTTGTGAGCTTCCTTGAGGAAATGATCTGGGTCTTCTCTGTTGAGGTAAGCGGAGAGAACATGTCGTTCTTCTTTATCGTAGTTCTGGTGACCGATAGGCAGTCGTTCCCATGTTCTTGAATTCTTTGAAGAATATTTTGCCCTGTTACCTGCATGGGAGAAATACAAATCCATAGACCGATCGAGCTTCTTGTCAATCTCGACCATCTTCTTCTTCCAGTCGATCTTCGGGTTTGTGGCCTTCAGCCAGGGGTGTCCAAGGATCATGTTCTCGCATCCACAGTGGATGACGTGGAGGAGAAGCTTCTGCGTTATCATGCCAATACGAGCGATAACGGTAGTCGTGAACTTGACCATTCTGTTTTTGTTGTCCGAGTGATTGGCGTTTCATACTTTGAACGGCTTTTCAAGGTGGTCCAAAGTGAGGTAGTGCTTCTTTGCGAAGTCCCAATTGATACAAGAAATTTCGGCACCACTATCGATGAGGGCGGTGATGTTGACAACCTTCAAAGTGCTCGAGGGGTCGATGATTTGCACAGCAAGGTGAACGGATGCATAGGCAGAATTGTCTAAGAGTACAGGAGCAATCGTTTTACAAGAAAAAGGGGGAACTTGCGTTGAATGAGAACCCCCTAACAAAAACCCTTTTGGTTCTTGTAGATGTTTGCCACGAAGGCTGTGTCTTCTTCTTCATTGTCATCTTCCACCGGTTCTAACCTTGGCAAGTCTTTTTTGATTTCCATCCTCGCTACCTTTCTCTCCTTCCACTCTTCTGTCTTCTTTGGCAGAGGAGGTCGACAACCAGTCCCATTCTTCTTGGGGCAGTTATGCGCCAAATGTCTGTGTTCGCCACAGTTGAAGCAGTTGCCTTTTCTGCAATATTCATCACGTTGGGAGTGGGAAAGTTGAATGGCATCGACATCCATGGCGTCAGGGTCATGAGGAGGGGTGGAGTAGCAGGGTCGTGTCAGGTAAGTGGGGGTGGAAGGTCCGAACATTGACAGTCGGTTGTTGAACAAGGACATGATGTCCTGTTGGTTTCTAAAATGAATTGCTTTCACAATCCATGTCGTTATGTCCATGGGGACCGTTTCCATTGCGTATATGCGGGTTCGAAGGACTGGATGAAGTCCTTTGGCAAAGAAGTTGATCAGTATCATCTGATCAGTGATTGTGGCAGATAGAGAACTCTGCAATATAATCTTCTAGCGACCATATGGTGCACTTATCCTTTGTCATTGTAAGATTCTGCAGCTTTCCCAGGGCTGCAATCTTGGTCTCCTTCATCTGGAAGGTTTTCTCGAATAAGTCTAGGAAGTCAGAGTACTTCCCAAATGATGGCAGTGAAGCGGCCAGCTTTTCTTTTCGGAAGGAGGTTGCCCATCCGAGGGCAGCGCCTTTCTTCATGTAGGACAAGGCATAGCCGATTCTCTTATTGTCAGTGTCATATAATGTTTTGTTGATGAGGAGGTACGTCTTGACCGAAAGCAGCCATGCTTCGGCCTTATCATAACTTCCATCAAAATCATCAGGGGTGCCGATCTTCAACTCCATTGCTTTTGTTGAGGTGGACATAGCGGGAGTTACAGCAGGTGGTCGAGGGTTTCATAAAGTAGGTGGGTGAATGGAGATAGGGCGAGGTGGAGGTACTGTGGAGGTAGAAAGAACTGCTGTAACAGGGGATGGTTCAGGTGATGGGGATCTGGAGGGGAATAGAAGAGCAAACGGATAGGGGGACGGGGATCTCGGCAGTTCTTCCGATGGATCGGGGGTTGGGGATCTAGTGGAGTCCAAGGGGACTAGTTCTTCTGATTCTGAGTCTTGGGTGGACTCATTTCTGGGTTCCCAAATGCCAACACATGGTAGTATTGGTCTGGGCGGAATCTTGTATCAGATGGGACTGCAACAGCAAGGGATGCAGGTCTGTTGGTGTCGGGGATCGGGGGGGACCACAACAACAATGGAGCGGGTCGAGGAGTAAGCTAGATCTTTTGTTACACTTGGTCCGGGTAGGAACAAACGTAGACTCGATAAAGCAAACAAGTCAGCTCAATGGTATAATAGCTGAAGAGACTACCTTCACAGAAGGATTTGTATTGGGTGAAGCAGAGGCGAAGGTTCAACGATGCGAGCTCCGACGCATTCAAGAGGAAGAGAGTGGATTAGACTCAAGTCTCGAGTAGATCTAGCTTAAAGTACAAGCTGGACTATCGACGGTTTAAGTACTAATCGTAAACACACACAGACCAAGAGAGAATAAGGAAAAGAGGATATCGTACGAGTAGAAGGGAATAGCCGATTGGCTGAAGAAGAATCATACGATATGCGAAATGTAAGAAAGGAAAATAAAGTCCGTGTTGGAACGGATGATCGCCTAATCATAATGAGTAAGCGTGAAGAAGGAAGAAAGGAAAGATCTGTGTTGGAACGGATCGTGACTAATTGCATATGATGCGTTAAAGCATCCGGGAAATACGCAGTAATCTAAAGGAAAGGTAATCATAAAGGAAAAAGAAAAGGAGAAAGGAAAAGTTGTAACAATAACAAGAAAGGTCAGGAATGTTCCAGACAGAAGTGGAAACATAGGTGATTACTAATCTAAGAGTCTGAGGGAAAGTAACTAGGCAGAATATGGAAATTATACTGGAGGTACTAGTGGAGTGTAGTCATAGAGATCAGAATAGTATCAAAATTTGCAGGATATGATAGTTGGCCTGGTGGCTGCACCCATACTTGCTATTTCAATGTGTGGCACTTGTCCTTTCTCTCCTTATCACTCCAGTATTCTAAAGCATGCTTCCACTATAGATGCAATGGACACATTTGGACTCACTGTCCACTATACCATTATCCCTTCTGCCATGTTTGTCATCCTCAGTATTATTGCCCTACCAGAACCAACTGGCAACACTGCTCTCCCTCCTTGTCATCTTCCTTGTTCTCATACCACTCCACTCTGACTGTTGTTCCTACTGGCTGGAACATCATTCCAAATTCACACCTCTCTTGGCCTCACACCTTCAGTCCTGATACTGCATTTCTGCCTTCCAAACCATCCTCTCCCAGATCCAATGTTGCAGATACCTTGTTCACTAATTCTATCTCTACTGAATCATCCATCACTGTCTCTTCTGCCCTAGGCATTATTAAGTGCTTTCATAGTATGACTTTCTCTTTCATCCCTGACCATGAGGATCATATGGAACATAACTAAATCTCCACTTCTTCTTGTCTTCTCAATGATAATGATGACTTCTACAGAAATAAAGAATCTGACTGAGATGATTCTGCTTGAAGAAATGTGACTGGTGAACCATGCAACATGGATTGGTAAATTCAGGTGACTTTATCCATACAAAAGGGGTAATGTTATGATTTCTTCTCTTTCTCCTATAGACTATATCTTTCCTCTATACTTTTCATTGTACTCTTCTTTAAGCCTCTATTAGAACTTTATCTTATGATGATATTTCTCCTAGTGTCATCATGATTACACATTCATCCATCCCAACATGGACTTTTTCCTTTATCTTTTCTGATTATGCTTAGTTTTATTGATTATGTGCTCATCAATTCCATCACAGACTTCTCTTGCTTCTTTTGTATTTCTAGGTATTGTACAATTCCTTTGGCTAATAGCCTTTCTTTCTCATTTCATATGATATTCCTTTTTTCTTTTCCATTCCTGGTCTGTGAACCATTTCCTCCAAGTGTTTAAATCATCAAGTATATTTACTAGTATTCCAAGCTAGATGTACTTGAGACTTGAAATCTACTTGATTCTCCTCTTTGACACCTAGGGAGCTTTCTTTGTTGAACCCTTTATTCTATGCTTCATTGATCAGAACACCAGACCAAATCCTTCTTTGAAGGTAGCTTTCTTGGACATAGCTCCTTGGTAGCTGAACAATTATTTTTCAAGTCTATGCTCATTCCTACCTGGACCAAGCATAACATTCAGTAGGTTGGCTGTATACATGCTTGCCATTCTAACACTCTTCCTCAAGCTGTATACAATCCAAGTTCAGTGGTGAAGTGTTTGACCTTGGAGGATGGGAGCATCTTGGTAAGGAAGTTGGCAACCATGTCATTAGTGGGACAGAAAATAAGATGAATTTTTCTGTTGTCAACAATCCAGTGAATAAAGTGAAAATACACATTGATATGCTTCATGCAGGTGTGGTATTGGTGATCTTTTGTGAGTGCAATCACTGACTAGTTGTGCAAATAGAGCATTATTGGCATGTCATCTACAGTGATGATTTCCTGAATAAGCAAGCATAACTATATCATCTCCTTGGTCACATGGGTTGTGGCAATGTACTCACTCTCTGTAGTGGAGAGCAATACAATCTCTTACTCATTTGATACCATGAGACTGCTTTACCATCAATCAGGAATACATATCCTGATATGGCCCTGTTGTCCTCAGCCAAGCTACCATCTGTGTTCATATACCCCTCCAGTAGCTTTATTGTGCCCTCATATGTTATATCATCCACAAACTTCAATTTATCTACTCATTCCTTATATGTAGTAAACTGGATGTTTTCACCCTTATTGTTATGACCTCAGGTGTGAGACCCTTAGTACCACACTGGCTGGACAATCTTACAGCTCCCACTATAGCTGGCAAGATAAAGAAATGAAGTGTGAGATGGACTGACAGTTGTGAGGAAAGTGTAGCTTTAGTCCTTAATGCTCTGTAGCTCAAGTATCACAACTGAATGCCAACAAGAATACAAGTGGATTAGGCTAAGGTAGATGGTACATGCAAACCCCTATTTATACTCTAAGGAGTATATGCATGGACCAAGCTGTGCATAGTCCTACTATCTAAATAAGGTGCTAACTACCAAGTGAGCCCAGGATAATACAAAAGTGTATTGGGGGTATGTATAGATTTAGATAAGAAGGAAATAGAAGAGAAGTATACAGAGAGGGTAAATGAAAGTATATATTAGGTGATAAGAGGGTTTTAGTCTAGGATCTAAGATCCAATAAGTGTGTTATGACCTCAAGTACAAGACCCATAGTACAACACTGGCTGGACAATCTTACAGCTCCCACTATAGCTGGCAAAGTAAAGAGTAGATGTGTAACTGACAAAGTGTAGTGTGACTGACTAGGTCAATCATGACTGATACAATGTAGCATGACTGACAAGTAGGAAAGTGTAGCTTTATTTCCTTAATACATTGTAGCTCAGGTCTCACAACTGAATGCCAACAAAGATACAAGTGGATTAGGCTAAGATAGATGGTACATATAAACCCCTATTTACACTCTAAGGAGTATATGCACAGACCAAGCTGTACATATTCCTATGATCTAAATAAGGTGCTAGCTACCAAGTGATCCCAGGATAATATAAGAATGTGATGGGGATGTGTACAGATTTAGATAAAGAGGAAATAGAAGAGAAATGTACAGGAAAGGTAAATAAGGGTATGTACTTGGAGATAAGAGGGTATTAACCTAGGATCATTAGGATCTATGATCCAATAAGTGTTCCAAGGGTAATGACTACAACTATAATGTACCACTTTGTATAAGTATAGTACTGGTGTTGTAACACTTATAAGCAACAGTACAGATTTGGCAGACTCAGAGATGGAAGTGTTCCTTACATGGCCAAGGCTTTCTACAAATTCAACATTTGTCCTCAACATGGGCTTTGCTCAAATCCATAAGAGCACCCATACCACCAAATATACCCATTTGATTTGGATGGATTTCAGAGGATGTGGAGATGGGTTTTGAAGGAGGGGAAATTGAAGATGGAATAGGAACATTGGGAGTATAAATGGTTTTGCCAAATAGTTTCCACTTGTTTTCTTTTACTTGACCGTCATTTCAGCCTTTCTTTAGTTTTACTTGTTTAAGTTGTTTTTCTATTTCAAAAAGTACTCATTCCCAAAGATTTACATTATATGTGTCCTGTACTTCATGCTCATTATCTTCAATTTTTGAAACAAGGTGTTCATGCACTTGTTTTTGGATGAGGCTGAGCAGCATTCAACCATCTCACTCAGTGTTCCAACTGGTGTCTTCTACAAGTTGGTAGAAATGAATGAAATATTCTTCAATAGAATCATTCTTTCCCTGCCATAGTTCATACAGTTTGTGATTGGCTTGTTCATTGAGGCCAGTGGGTTCAAAATTTATTTCAAGGTTAGCCACAAATCCTTCAAAAGAAAGCATTTGGATGTAGGCTTTTTTGGAGGTGAGATTGGCATATCTGCCAGTAGCATTGCCTCCTGTCTGAAACAACCACCCAAAAGTCTGGGTGTTGAATGTGGTCACAGTCATAGACTAGACAAAGGGAAAACAAAACAAACAAAACCTCCAAGGTCATCATGTAGTAGTAATGAGTTGGTAATGAGATATCAAGGTCATTATATGGTAGTAATGAGTTGAGGTGTGTGAGCATGTATTGGTAGGCAATGGTTGCACTATGACAAAGCAGCCTGGTATGGGCATACTTTGAAGGAGGTCACTGGTGAACCTGTGAGAGAGAAACACCAGAAGGACAAACTGAGGTCAGTGTCATACATTTATATACTAAACTAGGATTTACATCTATTTGTACATATATGATCTAGTTTGTATACTAAGGTATTAATACTATTGGTGCTGAGTTTAAATAAGATAAGAAGGAAATATGCTATAGGTGAATATAAATAGAACATATAGTCATACATAGCCTCATAGGCTTCCATGCATAGGATCAGCACAGCTGAGATAAGAGGGCTTACTACCATTGGCTAGTGGTCATGATGAGTCATTAAAAGGTTGTGAGGGCATTGTGCCATTGGTTGAGTGAAGTAGGATCAAAGAGCATGTTATGTGATTAGACCAGGTAGAACAGGATCACAAATAGGATCAGGAGAACCATGAGCAGCTAATGTTATTGGACAATAAGAAGAAGCTGTGTCAGGCTGTGTGACAGGTGACCAGACTTGAGACAAGACAATGCAAAGCCATGTAAGGCAGTATTGGCAGTTGTCATATCCTACAAATTCCAATGCCATTCCAATCTCTTCAACTACACTCTGCTAGTACCTCCAGTTTAATATCTATATTCTGTCTAGTTACTTTCCCTCAGACTCTTAGATTAGTAATCACTTATGATTCCACTTCCATCTCAAACATATCCAACCCTTCCATTCCATTTTCCTCTGATTACTCATATCCTGATGATTACTAATATCCTGATACCAGTGCTTACTTAAGAGCACAGCTCCAAAGCTATGCTTAGTATAGTTTCCCCTCTGTCTTTCCAGTACTTTTTAGTTTCTGATTCTACACTTAGTAATCTGTTTTATCTGTAGTATAAATACTCTGTAGTATTCTGCTTTGTAGACCTTAGCTAGAATATCAAATCATCCTACCTCTGTATCCTTGTCTTGCTGTCACTGTGCAACTACCATCCCTCTATTTTAGTGCTTGGCACTACCCTCTGATTATACTCCAACCCTCTCAAAATACCAGGGACACTGAATCTGTTATGCTTGGTCTGGGTAGGAACAAATGTTGACTCAAAAGAAAGAGCAAGTATCAGCTCAATGGTACAACAGCCAAAGAGACTACCTTCAGAGAAGGATTTATATCAGTGTGTCAGGGTGAAGCAGAGGCAAAGGTTCAACAATACAAGCTCCTAAGTGTTTTGAGGACAGAATAGATTCAAGTCTTGAGTGGATCCAGTTTAAAGTACAAGTTGGAGTATTGAGAGTTTAAATAATTATGTAAAGGTGCATGGACTAAGTATGGATATAGGAAGGGGAACATCATATGAGTTGAAGGGGAAAACCCATTGGGTAGAGAAGAATCATATGATAAGTGATAGTACAAGAAAGGAAAGATGAGTCCATGTTGGAATGGACAAATATGTAAACTCAGGTGAGTAAGCATAATGAGAAGAGAACAAGGGAATGATCCATATTGAAGTAGATCATAACATAATGTTGGTGATGCAGTCATCATGTTAAAGGAGAGGCAAGAAGTAAGGAAAAGAGATGGAAATAAGGGGAAAAGAGTAAGCCTGAGAAGGAATCATAACATTACCCCCATCATATGGATAAAGTCACCTGAATTTATGAGGCCTTTAAAAAGAAGTAAAAGAATGTTCACTGGTAACATTAGCCCAAGCAGTCTCATTGAAGTCCAGTTCTTTATTTTGGTAGAGGTCATTGTCATCTCCTGAATCATTGGTAGGTGGAATTCAGATGGTCAGGCTAAACTCTGAAGAAGCCAATGTTTCTGTGGATGCAGTGACTGAAGATTCAGTTGATAGAGAAGAGGTAAACATTACATCAGTGATGTCAGATCATGGGGATTGAGGTCCAGATGGAAGGGAGTCAGCATCAGGACCAAAGGTACAAGGCTAGGGAAGATGGGAGTCTGGAATAGTGTTCCATCCAGTAGGAACAGTCTGGGAAGTATGGTGATGTGAAGAGGAGGAGTTTGGGTGAGAATTGCAATGAGAGGAGCATGAGGATATGGAGTCTGGAATAGAGGGGGATTGATGGGACCAATGGTAGAGACATTGGTACTGAGGGTGTCCTGGTGCAAGATGGTGGCAAAAGGGGCATTAGTATGACATGCATTGGGTGCAGATATGTTTGAGTCATCAGCATTGGTAGCATGCTTGTGCGTATTAGGGATGAGAGAGAGAAAGAGAACATGTTCCTCTATAGGGGTCTTTGGCATTGTTAAGAATGCATTCTTCTTCTGTCCCAATAGGGGACAAGGAAGCTGAAGGGGTAGAGGGTAGAGGAGTGGGTGAATGAGGAGGTGGGTGAGGAAGCAGTTCGTTATCATCTTTAGGAGAGGGAGTTTCTTCAACTAGAGGGGTGTTTATTTGTAATAATTGCCTGGCAGCTTCTTCAGCAATATTCAGTCTGCCAAGTTGTTCCATGGTATGGATCAGAGCACCTTGTTGTCCTGTAAGTGCCTGAGTGAGCATAGCATGTGCAATCCCAGAAGAGTCAGATTCAAGAGAGAGGGAGACTGCTCCTATAGCAAGATCATTGTCACAGAGGGAGTGAATTAGGTAGTGAAGAGGGGAAGTTGGAGCAATGAGGGAGTCAAGGATGAGGGCAGTATGGGGGTCAAGGAAGGTTGTGGCCATTGAGTCCAGAAGGAGGAAGTTTTCAGAGGCAGTGCACAGTTTGGAGGTGGTTTCAATGTAATCATAGGAGGGAGCTAAAGTGAGAGGGATGGCCATTGCAAGTGATGAAGGCAGCACAGAGGTGAGCTTCTTGGATGAGGTGGAAGGAGGATGAAGGGGGAAAAACCTTAGATCAGGTCCTTTTATAGTTCTCAAGGATATCTTTAGTATTTTTCAAGTTCTGCTTGGGTTTCCAGGAGTTGTCAGACATAGGATATCCATTCCATTTGATTAAAAACTCATGGTGTTTCAGAGTTCTGCAATGTCATAATATCTGCTCTGCTTTGTACTGTTCTTCACCTTCTATGAGATCCAGTGGTGGAGCTGGGAAATTTGGGCTGTGTATGTTATTTTCATGATAGGGAGATAAAAGGGAAGCATGGAATGTGTTGTGAATCTTCTATATTTTTGGTAGTTGGAGTTTGTAGGTAATTAGTGTTAGGACATCTGTGATGGTAAAGGGTTCTTCATGTTTTGGCATAAACTTTGGGTTAGGAAGAGAGCAGTTCAGGTTCTTCACCTCTAGCCACACCTTATCACTTTTAGCGAATGGAATGAAGGGCTTTGTCAAGCAGAAGAGGGAATAGCAAGGAGAGGAGGAGAGGTGGAGTGAGTGTTTATCTTATTCTGTTGATAAATGGCACAACCTTCAACATATCATTTAACAAAGGAGGCTAGTCCCAGCTACCAGAATTCTGCAGAGATGAGTTGGTGAGTCTTCAAGTAGCCTGGGTGACCTGCAGTAGGGTGATCATGGTGATGTTGTATGCAGGAGCAGTGGAGGTTAAAATTGTTAGGGACACAGACATGTCCTTGGAAGGTGAGGACACCAGCATCATACTTCCAATCAGAAAGTTGGGATCAGAATTTGGTAGGAAGGTGTTCAATATCCTGGAGAGCAGTCTGGACAATTGAGTCAGAGAAGGAAGATTGTGCAAGGGCATCAGAGAGTGTGGTGTCAATGACATTG
>JBBPKB010000938.1:0-10189 GCA_038089035.1 Boletellus dicymbophilus
AGGGTATGTGTTAGGTAATTAGAGGGTTTTAACCTAGGATCATTAGGATCAATGATCCAATAGGTGTTCCAAGGATAGTGACTACAACTGTAATGTACCATTTTGTATAAGTATAGTACTGGTGTTGTAACAGCTCCAAGGAGTTGCCCTTTCAGAATGAACATAAACATTTTGTAACACCTTATCTAATGTACATGTGGGAAAATCAGAATCAGTACAGTCCATACACAATTCCTTCGAACTCGTGATGTCCATATCCCCCTGTTTAGGTAAAGAAAAACTAAGTCCACATTCCTGAAAACCTCCAATATTCAGAGATGACTTTATTTTAAAGATTCTGCAGCTTTTTCTTTTGCCTCAACTTCTATCTTATCTCTCCAGTATGTCTCTGCTTCCTCAGTAGTATAGGTTGCTCTTAGATCTACAAGTGGAGTGGGCAAAGGCCTATCTGCATAACGTGCCTTAATTCCACCTGTTTTGTTGGCTTCTGTAGGACTTTCAACATAGGAACCATAATAAGGGTCCCATGTCTGCTGTCTGAGTTGAGATCTCAGTTGAGATAGCACCACTTTCCTATTTGGGTTTTGAAAGCAATTTGGCCAGATATGTCCTTTTTTTCCACAGCCATAACAAGTATGATCTTCTTTAGATTTCAGAGTTTGTGCATCTATCTCCATTGGTGCTCCTCTTCCTGGTTGGACTCTAGTGCATGTGAATTGGTAAAAAAGGGGGTGGTCCTCTGGGTGGTGAATATCGTCCCCTATTTGGCATGGTCCACATTATGGGCATAGATCTTTCTAAGGCCATTCTTTCCCTGTTTCATCCTATGTCCCTTAGCACCTTTTTCCAATCATTATAGTCTATGGCAGTAGTGTGGAGTGATGCATGATAATAGATCTTGTAGTCTACAGCTTGTTTGAGGAGTGTTTCAGCATGCTCATCTTCTATGTCCACTTCATGCTTTAGATTCTCGAAGGCCTGGAGGAATATGTCAATGGGTTGAACATGTTGTCATAATCCCTCCAACTTTTTGAAGGCTTCATGAGCTAAGACCATGATTTGAAAGTAATCTTTTACTTCTTGTTTGAAATCATCCCATAGGAGCCAAGCATCTTGCCCATATTTGATCTTTGCCTTTTTATCCTCGAGTGTGTCTTCTTTTTTGATGTATTTTTCCATGGTTACCCTGGCAAACTCCTCTGCTTTCCCTTCCATCCTACTAAGCACCACAACAATTTGGTATTTGTTGTGCTTCCATTGATTACACCCAGCCCAAACTTTTATTTTTAGCCACCACATGCGAAATGCAAATCTATCTCTATTCCATTTCCTTGGATCTGCAATCTTTCTTGAAACATCTTTCCCTTTATCTTCCTTTAGCTCATCCATGGTGTCATTGAGTTTAGATAATGCATTGGTGAGAACATCCATGGTGTTTTGGGGAAGTGGAGCTGATCCAAAGGACAGTCCTCCTGGATTCACTGGTGTATTCAACATCCTTACTGCTTAGTATCTTCCAACCAAGCTCTGGGGATTCTGCAATACTGTGATCAAAGAAAGTACTGTCAAGATTGCTAATAGTATCATCTGCAAAGCAGAGTGATGTAACAACAACATATTCTGAGTGATGTAACCAATCTACACATGTACTGACTGCTTGAATACTGGGTAAAGGTTTCCCAGACTACCTTGGCCTTTTGGCACTGGATACTGTATGGATTCTCAGCCTGGTCAACCCGGTCAGACAAAGCTTATTCAGGCACAACCCTGACACTGTAAACAACCCAAAGGGGCTATCTTCAAAGATCTATCTATCTGAGTCACAATTCTGCCCTTCTCAGGGGCTCCTCTCAAATGTGTCGAGGGATAAGCGAAATGAAATCTTAGGCAACAGTCCATACATTACTTGTCCCTGTGAATCAGGAGATAATGCAAAATCTCTTTCAAAATCACAGCACCTTAGCCCTAGTGCCCAGGCAGTGGATGAAAGCCTAATCCAAGTGTTATGACCTCAGGTGCAAGACCCTTAGTACCACACTGGCTGGACAATCTTACAGCTCCCACTATAGCTGGCAAGATAAAGAATAAAAGATGTGACTGACAAAGTGTAGTGTGACTGACTAGGTCAATTGTGACTGACACAATGTAGCATGACTGAGAAGTAGGAAAGTGTAGCTTTATTTCCTTAATACCTTGCAGCTCAAGTCTCACAACTGAATACCAACAAAGATACAAGTGGATTAGGCTAAGGTAGATGGTACATATGAACCCCTATTTATATTCTAAGGAGTATATGCACAGACCAAGCTGTACATATTCCTATGATCTAAATAAGGTGTTGACTACCCAGTGAGCCTAGGATAATACAAGAATGTGATAGGGTTATTGTACAGGTTTAGATAAGGAGGGAATAGAAAAGAAGTGTACAGTAAATAAGGGTATATGCTTGGAGATAAGAGGATTTTAACCTAGGATCATTAGGATCTATGATCCAATAAGTGTTCCAAGAGTAATGACTACAACTATAGTGTACCATTTTGTATAAGTATAGTACTGGTGTTGTAACATTTCTGTTCTGTTTTACTCTGATTACTTATATTCCAATGATTACTAATATTCTGATACCAGTGCTTGCTTAGGAGTACAGCTTTGAGACTATGGTCAGTATAGTTTTCCTTCCAACCTTACAGGACTTTCTAGTCTCTGCTTTCATACTTAGTAATCCATTTCTCCTCTAGTATAAATACTGTATAGTATCCCACTTTGTAGACCTTAGCAGGAATATTAAGTTAGCAAATCATCCTACCTTTGTATCCTTGTCTTGCTGTTGCTGTATGACTTCTATCCCTCCATCTTAGTGTTTAGCACTACCCTTTGATCCCACTCTGATCCTCCTGAAATACCAGGGGCACTGAATTCTCTGCAAGGGTGTACCACATAAGGTGAAGCCAATGTCCTATTCAACCAAACTCTGCTTCATCAGAGTTATTCTGACCCTGTAATCAGTAGTTTAGCACCAACTGGCATAGACAGTCATCTGTTTTCTTGTGTATGCACCCACTCAATCCCTAGTGTAAACATCAGTTGTATAGATTGTGTGACTGACAGCTGTCATATGTTTTTCTTTTGATTGTATCTTCTGATTTCTTTTATCATGTACCTTTATCATTTCATATGATCACTGATTATTTTGACTTCTGATCCACTTTCCCTTTTCATACTGTACCTTTTTACTGTTATATATAAGATACATTGTATGTAGTCAATACCTCAGTCTGCTGTATTACATGCAACTGAGGTGAACACTTTTATTAGCTACTTTTCATTACCTCATGCTAACCTGTACCTATGATAGTTTAGTCTTGTACTAGGTAATTACCAAATTGAGTGTGCTGTATTGCATGCAACTGAGTTTAGTCTTGTGCTAGTAATCCAACAGGTTATAAGCCCTGTGCTCACAAACTAAGTCAGGAATATAAATCAAACTCACTGTATCACTATGGCCACCATTGTCCCTGTCACCACTGACACCCTTCTGAGCAATGTCCTGAAGTTCAATGTTAAGGAGACCAACTGGGAAATCTTCTCCTTCTGTTTCTAAGTCACTATTGAGGCTAAAGAGTTGTGGAGCCATTTTGACAGCTCTGACACCAAACCAAACTACTCTGAGATAGCTATAACTGCAGATCAAGCTGCTGAGATTAGGAATGGATGAAGGATGAAAAAGTGGCAAAGCACCTACTTGCTCAGTGCATTCTGGACTCAACTGCATTGTATATCTACAAGAAGATGTCTGTTATGGAGATGTGGGATGAAATCATGAAAGAGTATACAAAAAAGAGGGCTTATGCATAAACAGACCTACAAACCCAATTCTTGGGCTTGTGATTACCAAAAGGAGGTAATGTTTGTCAGTTTCTTGATGGGCTACAGATGAAGCAAGAAGAATTAGCAGCTGTTGGTGTTGACATTGAGGAAAAAGATTATTGTTTGATGATTATTAAATCCCTTCCAAAATTTCTTGCCAATTTTGTCTTGAGTCAACTCACTGCTGTACAATTGTTTAGTACCAAGAAAATGCTAGACCCTGACCTGTTAATATCCATTATCTCTGAAGAAGCAGATTGTCAGAAGGTGAAATATACCTCTTGGACAGACAGAAAAGACCAAGATCAAGATCATCACAAGGCCTTGGCTGTGCATTCATCAGAATCTTCTCAAAGACATGAAAATGGACAACATACCAACAGAGGCTGGGACAAATGAAGCCCATAGAAGTGCTGGGAATGTGGCTTGACAGAGCATCTTGCCATATGGCACAAAAAGGAGAATAGTGGAAAAAATAAACCTACCACTGATGCAGAAAATGCCAAAAATGGAGATAGCAATTCTGAGGATGGTGTATTTGCTGTTTCTGACAAGAACAATGTCAATTGTGACAACTTGTTCTAAGTTACTGACAAACACATGCTTGACAACATCTGGAATATTGAAGAGGTGTGCATGCTGGGAGTTAATGATGAGATTTCAAAGTGCTGGAGGTCATTAGTGTAGATCTGATTGGTATAGCCTGATCCATACTCTTGTACTGATTCATCAGCATGTATCATCATACCATCATCTTCATCAAATTTGTCTCCCCAATCGAAAGCTTCTTCTATCTCCTCAGTGATAGGCAATTCAGAAAGGAGAGATTCTCCAGTCAAGATGTCAAGTTCATGGTCAATGACCATACTGGCCATGTCCATGTCCATATCAAGTACCTCATGTGCCTTTGCTTTACCCTTTCCCTTATTTACCACGGTCTTAGCACATTTCCTCATTCCCTGACTCTTGGACTTTGAGGGTTTCTTGTTCTGTGATGTAGTTGCTGTCTTAGAACCCTTTTTGGCCCAACATCTGTCAGTGGTGTGGCCTTTTTGCCACAATGAGAATATTTTACCTCAGAGGTAGGTGCATTTTGGATGGTAGAGATCTTCTTTACCTCAGTGGGTGTTTGCTCAATATGATCAATCAAAGCATGTGCCTTGTTTCCTCCAGCATAGTGACAGGTGGTCTGCCAAAGATTATGTTCTGCCATTATCTTGGCAATGATCATATCTGGTAAGAAGTTAGCTGGTTCAACAGTGTGAACCAACATAGAAGTCATTGGCAAATAAGAAGAAGGAAGGGCATTAAGGAGAATCATTGAGCTGATGGAATCTGGAATGTTTAATCCTGCAGCTTCTGCTTGTCAGAGGAGAGAGGTGAATTCAGAGAGTTTTTTGTGATTCCTCCAAAGTGTCCTGGATTTCCTTTTGACTTTTTGCACATTCTTTTCCAAATTGCCCTCCTAAATCCACCACATTTCCCTCGAATCCCAGTCTAGGAGAGTAGTTCCTGGTGATGGTGAAAGGGATAGATCCTATGGCAGTAGATAGTGTAAGGTACCGATCTTTTCTGAGCATCGCCGTTTTGACTTTCGGACCGCTGTTACTTTTATTTTCATGTTTCACTTCTTCTGCTGTCACTTGATATGCCGTCCTCAATTTTAGTTGACACATTTGGGGCATGTTTCAGTTACTTTTACAATACTGCTCATGTATTTAAGCCAACTGGCTGCGAGTTAACAAGAAGAAGGAGGATCCATGGTTTGACACTGTCCCCTAGAACTCACATTCTGGTCACTGTTACAATTTCTTTCTTTCCTCTCTTTTTCTTTACTTTGAGGATTATGCTTCATCCCTATGCTTTACCTTACCCTCTATTATCCAGACAATTCTATCAGACTATGCTATGTCCTCTTACATTTCTTAATCCCTTTCATTGACACTTTACCATAGATGATTCACGATGACCATTCCTGCATTGTCATCCCAATTACGTTTACATCCATTCCAACATGGATTCTTCTTCTTCTTCTTCTTCTTCTTCTTCTTCTTCTTTCGACCCCTTGCTTAGTCTTCCTGATTATGCAGTCGTCTGTCTTATCACAGATCACCTTATCTTTCCAATCTCGCTTACTCACCCTGATTAGGCAATCATCTGTTTGATCACAGATCTTTCATATCCTCTATCTTCTCAATCTCACTTACTCACTCTGATTAGGTGATTGTCCATTTGATCACAGATCTTTCTTATCTTTATCTTCTTTTACTCATTCATGATTACTAGATCGTCCATTTGATCACGGACTCTCTTCTCCCTTTCTGGAACTCTTGACATTGTATAATTCTCCTTCGGCCTATCGCCTTTCTCTCTTCTCTCATATGATGTCTTATTTCCTTTCTTGATCATGGTCTGTGTGCCATCCTCTTGAGTATATAAACCATACTGTAGCATCGCTTGTACCTTAAGCTAGATCTACTCTATGATTACTCTATGAATCGATGATACTCATTGACCCCATGATATCCTCCAATTCAATGTCCCTCTGAGATATCCTCTCTCTGAGTTCTCCCTTCTTGAGGTTCAACCTCTTGACTCGACGCTTCCCCAGAAGACCCCTCTGGGTTATCAACATACAACTGACTTGAGGCCCATAGACCAACCTCTTGTCTCTTCGCCTCAGTACTTCAAGGCAATACAATATGATACATTCCTTAGATGGAGTGTCCTCAAACCCTTCTATGAAGGTAGCCTTTAGATTGCGACATCTTAGGCTGACGATAGTTTCACCCTTAGAGTCTATGTTTGTTCCTACCCGGACCAAGTGTAACAGTCATGTTGGCTTCGCACCTCTTACAATTCACAGTGCAAGAATCTTTTCAGTACCTTGATATCTCTTGGCATGAAGATTTGCATTCCCCATTGGAAGAATTGACTTTGGACAATGAAGTACATCACCAGGATACAACTCAGTATTTCAAACAAGCAGAATACTTCTTGCTTGACCAGTTATGAAGTTATTCCCCTGACAACAAGCACCTTTGAAATCAGCCTTTGCTCACATCCCTCACAGCTGATCAGTTTTCACATGATGAACCAGTCATCAAACCCTCAGTTGATGAACATGGAAACATCCCATCCTCTATTCAATTCAGACTCCCAAACAATTCAGAAATGAATCCACAATGCTCCACATTTGTGGAAGGTTCAGACTTGGATATGTCTCTGGATATATATGAAATATCCAACACCCTATCAGAAGAACAGGATTCTAGGAACCTAGAAGAATATTGCAGCTATGACTCTATTGAGCAGCTACCACAACATTGCAACTCATGTGGCTACTACAAGGGACACCATAAATGAGATTGCCCATGCAACAAATCTATAGTGCAATATGACTCTTTGGAAATCCAGGATACTATCAGTACAGAAGCAGCAGATGACACATCATGTGGCATTTGCCCTTTCTACCAGAAAAGACATTCTCCTGGAAGGAAGACAAAATGTTATAACTGTGGACAATCAGGACACTTCTTGCAAGAGTGCACCAAATTGAGTACTAAGTGCAGCTCTTGTGGTCTTTGATGAGGAGATCATCAGCTAGGCTGTCCCCAGGCAAAAACTAAACAGTTTGTTCCACAAAGTCACAATGATGCACATGACACATCCCAGTCATCTACTATTGCAACAGTTCAGAATTCAGAAGCAATTCCTCTTTATTCTCCCCAACCTTCAAATACATTATTGCTACCAGATTATTTCAATTGGTGGAAAGATGCTGAAGAACAATTTGAGCTTCATGCTCATCTGCTTCACAATTCAGAACCCAAACCCATTGGTTCATACTCAGAAAGGACTCAGTCTATTGATGAAACAGACAGTACTGCATTTCTACCCAGAAATGCAATACCACAGGAAGAGTTTTCACCAACTCCTACACAGTGTTACCCAGATCATCATTATAGCAAAAAGCAGAAGTTTGATCATCCCACTAGTCTTGAAACAAAGACTACATGCTTCAATTGTCTCAAGCCAGGACATTATGCATGCAATTGCCCTTTTGACTCCAGTCAATGCCCTAGCTGTAATTGGAAAGGAGGAAAACACAAACTCAAGTGTACTCTCTATGGTATACACTTCTAATTGATGAGCTCCATGACCAACACCTTTCAATCCTGAATGAGATCCATAGATGATTGGATTCTCTTATGGTTTCTCACAAGTGAAACCCAGCCTTTCACTAGGACATGGATCACTTCCCATTTTCCATTCCCTCAGTTTCTATTCTTGAAATTCCAGAAACTCATTGGACAAGATATCTCTATCAGGTCTAGCAAAATCCTTAAACATCAAATAATGAGTTTATACTCACCAAACTCTACAAAGCAAACTGACTCTCTCTCTTTCACTTTCTTATTCTTGGATTTTTCCCCCAACATTGCATTTCTAGCAATCAGTGTTGCATTTCACAACTCACATCCTACAAATCGGTGTTAAATCACAGATTTCCTAGAACTAGTACCCAGAACCAGAATCTTCTATTTGTCAGATTCAGCTTCTCTTTATTTATTCTCAGTATCAACATCAACAAGCTTTGACAGCTAGTCACTCATGAACAAGTATTCTTTGTGTTCACACCCATGACACACTGAACTACATGACAAGTCATAACAACAGACTTTGGTTCCCACCACAGTTTATGACCCCAGGAGTTAATCATTAGGGTATGGCTTACCTCTTAGGAAGGGGGTAAAGTGCATATCAAGATGAAGAAGTTTCAATTGTCTCACACCCTCAGAAGATGTAAAACCTGGAAGTGTAGGAACTTTACAAGTTGACAATCAACAATGTCATCTTTGGTTACAAATGTTATGAAGAACATTCACTTCATCATGCCTCATTGGCATCTCCCACATGTCTAACAGCAATCATCACAATTGACCTCTATCAAAGATCCCAGACTTCAGGGATGTACAAAGTCCATTGAGCTCAATCATGATTCCCTGCCATGACAACATTCAGTATTCTATATGAATACACTTTCCAGTCTTTAACAAGACATCTCACAAATCTAGATGATATAAGTTATCTTGGATTCAATGATCTTTACAATTACAGAAGGCATCTGTCCATCTGGACACTTTAGCAATGAAATTCCCTCACCACTGCCTTCTATGACTCTTATGACTCTTTGGATCTCTAAAGGCCTCACTTGCCTTTATATCCTTGGACTGTTGATCAGTCTAGACAACATCCCCTTGAACCCTTGGTCTATGTGATCTCTCAGACTGCAGTTCTAAATCAACTACCCCAATCTCACTTTGACTTGAATAAAGTCATTGTCTTGCATTCAGTATTTGGTTGAAAATTCCAGACCATTTGGAATTCTGTCACCTCATCAACCATACTCTATGTATCTGCCCACATATGATATTTGGCACAAGAGCTAGCCTCTTATGAGCTGATCATACCATGACCTTTAATGACTTGGATTCATATCCTTCATCATGAACCACACATCAAGTGTCACCACTTGTTGCATGACATCTCTTTCTTGGATTTGGCTATTTATTGGTCTTTGCATTCCCTTTTGCTTCCACTATTCAAAAATGCAAAGCTGACTACAAAATCCATATAACCCATAACCAATCTACAACATTGAGAAACAGATTAAAACCCTACAAAAACATCTTTTAGTCTTTCTCTCTTGTTTCTTTCTCTTTCTAGTCTAGTCTTATTCTCTGGATGACATGATGCATGACAGTACACACATCTTTGATGAGACTCAGACATTCTCAGCAGTTACCACCCCTGACACATGCAGGCATTTGCAAGTCTTCACAGACTTTGACCTTGGATATTCCCTTGGATCCCACTTGGCTTTGAATCTCTTGATTCACAAGAACTTGGATTATATGATCAACCATCACCCTTGCAGGCTTACATTCTACATTCTACTCAAGTCCCATTAACTTGGTGTACTCCTGTACTCTGGTTGCATTCCATAGTCATTCCAACAACCACTGCTTTCACATGGTCATTCAACCACATTTACCCTGTTTGCCTAGCTCACACTCCAGATATTTGTTTATCTTGGACTGTTCCCCCTTGATCATACTTCCTCAGTACTCTGGATATTAACTTATCCTGGATTACCTGTTGTCTCATCTTCCATTTGCCTTGCCATTCATCCCTTGACTTTTGTCTTTGGATCACTGGTCCACTCTTGGGTCTTAACCTACTCACCTTCATGTCTCTGCCATTGTCTTCTCTCTGTCTTCACACTCCATCTCATGGCCCCATCTCTTTTTCTTTTCTT